>JAQQAC010020790.1:24111581-24155372 GCA_029783875.1 Phataginus tricuspis | reverse complement strand
TGTCTCTCCTTCTGGTAACTTTGGGCCTCATTTGTTCTTCTTTTTCCAATTTCAATAATTGTGTCCTTAGACTGTTCATTTGGGAATGTTCTTCCTTCTTTAAATGGGCCTGGATTGCAATGTACTTTCCTCTTAAGACTGCCTTCGCTGCGTCCCACAGAAGTTGTGGCTTTATGTTGTTGTTGTCATTAGTCTCCATATATTCTTTGATTTCTGTTTTGATTTGGTCGTTAACCCATTGATTCATTAGGAGAATGTTGTTAAGTCTCCATGTATTTGTGAGCCTTTTTGATTTCTTTCTGAAATTTATTTCTAATTTTATACCTTTGTGATCTGAGAAGTTGGTTGGTAAGATGAATTTACTGAGGTTGTTTTTGTGGCCTAGAATGTGGTCTATTCTGGAAAATGTTCCATGTGCACTTGAGAAGAATGTGTATCCTGCTGCTTTTGGGTGCAGAGTTCTGTAGATATCTGTTAGGTCCATCTGTTCTAGTGTGTTGTTCAGGGCCTCTGTGTCTTTACTTATCCTCTGCCTGGTTGATCTATCCTTTGGAGTGAGTGGCGTGTTAAAGTCTCCTAGAATTATTGCATTGCTGTCTATTTCCTCCTTCACTTCTGTTAGTATTTGTTTCACATATGCTGATGCTCCTGTGTTGGGTGCATATATGTTTATAATGGTTATATCTTCTTGTTGGACTGACCCCTTTATCATTATGTAATGTCCATCTTTATCTCTTGCTACTTTCTTCATTTTGAAGTCTATTTTATCTGATACAAGTACTGCAACACCTGCTTTTTTCTCTTTGTTGTTTGCTTGAAATATTTTTTTCCATCCCTTCACTTTTAGTCTGTGTATATCTTTGGGTTTAAGGTGAGTCTCTTGTAAGCAGCATATAGATGGGTCTTGCTTTTTTATCCACTCTGTTACTCTGTGTCTTTTGATTGGTGCATTCAGTCCATTTACATTTAGGGTGATTATTGATAGATATGTACTTATTGCCATTGCAGGCTTTAGATTCGTGGTTACCACAGGTTCAAGGGTTGCTTCTTTACTATCTAAGAATCTAACTTAACTTTCTTGTTAAGTTATTGTGTGCGCCGTCTGATGTTTCTTTATCTCTCCCTTCCTATTCTTCCTCCTCTTTTCTTTATATATTAGGTGTTTTATTCTTTGCCTTTAGTTAGTATTTAGGTGGTCTGCTTTCTTTGCTATGCTTTTATTTTCTCTGGTGACCTCTTTTTAGTCTTAGGGATGTTCCCCTCTAGATCAGTCCGTTTAAGATATTCTGTAGTGGTGGTTTATGGGTGGCAAATTCTCTCAACTTTCTTTTATCTTGAAATTGTTTAATCCCTCCGTCATATTTAAATGATAATCGTGCTGGATACAATATTCTTGGTTCGAGGCCCTTCTGTTTCATTACGTTAAATATATCATGCCATTCTCTTCTGGCCTGTAAGGTTTCTGTTGAGAAGTCTGATGACAGTCTGATAGGTTTTCCTTTGTAGGTGATCTTTTTCCTCTCTCTAGCTGCCTTTAATACTCTGTCCTTGTCTTTGATCTTTGCCATCTTGATTATTATGTGTCTTGGTGTTGTCTTCTTTGGGTCCCTTGTGTTGGGAGATCTGTGGGCTTCCGTGGACTGTGAGACTATTTCCTTCCCCAGCGTGGGGAAGTTTTCGGCAATTATTTCTTCAAAGACACTTTCTATCCCTTTTTCTCTCTCTTCTTCCTCTGGTACTCCTATAATGCGAATATTGCTACGCTTCGATTGGTCACAGAGTTCTCTTAATATTCTTTCATTCTTAGAGATCCTTTTATCTCTCTCTGCCTCAGCTTCTTTGTATTCCTGGTCCCTGTCTTGTAATTCCTTGATCGTGTCTTGAACCTGATTCAATCTGCTGTTGAGCCCTTCGATGGCTTGTTTCATTTCTGCATTATCTTTCCTCACTTCCCTCACTTCCTCCCTCAGCTCTTGCACATTTTTCTGTAGATCTGTCAGCATGGCTATGACTTTTATTCTGAATTCTTTTTCTGGAAGACTGTGAATGTCCATTTCTCCAGATTCTTTCTCTGGCGTGGTGTTTGTCTGAAGCTTTGTCTGTATCATATTCTTCTGTCTTCTCATGACTGTAGAATTGGTTGTTGGTAGCAAGGAGAGATAAGAAAGGAGAGACAAGAAAAAAAAGAGATTTCTACTAATAATATAAAAGTATAAGGAGAGAGAGAGAAGGGAAAAGAAAAGAAAGAAAAAGAAAAGGCAGCAACACCTAAAAGAAAACAGCAAGAACAACAACAAAACAAAACAAAACAAGACAAAACAAAACAAAACAAAACAAAAAAAAAACACCAAAAAGCCCACCGGCGTGGTTTCTGTGCGAATGCTGTAGGTGGCGCTATTGCTCCGCTATTCCAGAGCCGCGGCCACGTCGCTCCACACGGCCCTTTAAATCTGTGGCCGGGTGAGAATGGATGGGAGGCTGTTGAAAGAGAGGGAAAGAAAAAAAAGAAAAGAAAGGGGAGAAAAAAAAAAAAAAAAAAGCCACCGGGCGTGGGTTCTGCGCGAGTGCTGTAGGTGGCGCTGTTGCTCCACTATTCCAGCGCCACTATAGTTCTAGCTGGGTTGGAAACAATGGGAAGCTGTTGATCTCCGTGAGGGTCTCAATGGCGGGCACTCTTTCCCAGTCGCCAGCTACGGGGTCCAAAGCTCCCCAGGACTCCCAGCTTGCTGGGCTCAGTTCGCGGGGCTATCCGGCCCCTCTACTGAGCTCCTGTCTCTTTAAGACCACTGGGGTAGAGCGCGCGCTTTTCTTCCCCTTTTTCTCCTTTCTTTTTCCTTCCCGGAGCCTGCCGCGGGCAACTTGCACGTTCCCGGCTGGGACCCTGTGCCCTCTGTCCCTCCAATCTCCGCTACACCGCAGATCTCCACCACCGGAGCGCTGGGGGAGAGGGGCGCTCGGTCCGCTCGCGGCTCCGTACCTTACCCGCCTTGCCGGAACTCCCGCCGGAGTGCTGGGGTGGAGGGGCGCTCCGGGCCCAGACTTCCCCTGGCTCCCGGCTCTGAATCCTCTCCTCCCGCCGGAGCGCTGGGGGAGAGGAGCGCTCGGTCTGCTCGCGGCTCCGTACCTTACCCGCCTTGCCGAGACTCCCGCCGGAGTGCTGGGGTGCAGGGGCGCTCTCGTCTCGCTGGATCGTGTTTCCGTCCCGCCTCGCCGGGTGCGGCGTGTCTGGCCGCTGGAGCTCTGGGGGGGGGAGCGCTCGGTCCCACCGGATCGCCGCCCGTCCGCCTCACCGGCTGCCAAGTTCTCACAGGTGTAGCTGTACGCTGAGCACTTTCCTGTGTATTCTGGTCTCTCTTTTAGGGATAGTTGTATTTGCTGTATTTTCGTGAATAAATATAATGTTGGGAGGAATTTTTCTGCTAGTCCGTTCAAGACGCCATATTCCCGGAAGTCTTATATGGAGGCTTTAACTGGGCTCAGTCAGGTGTACTGTCGATGGTCTCGACAACACATTGCCTTCTCAAAGCTGCATCCTTGAAAATGGCTCCCACTGTGGGAACAGTGGGTAGAACATATGTTCCAAGGAGACCGAAAGGGTGAGGAGCCTCCAGTTACCCAGGCCCAGGTCATGGCCTCCTCCGGCACCACGAGGGACGTGGAATGGTGCTTGTGAGGTGGTCTGGGAGAGCAGGCACCTGTCTCCCCTTGGCCGCTTCTGAGGCATAGGCCTTGGATAGCATCTCAACCTCTGTCAAGTGGAATGACTGTGACCTCCTTATAGGGGTTTCAGTACAGTAGGTGAGGTGACATATGTCCAGTGCCTAGTGCGCCTGAGTTTGTAGTAGGAACTCAGTAAATGCATCTTTTCTTCCCTGTGCCTCTTCTTTCCCTTCTCCTTCAAGGCTATAGTGTGAGGGTTTCTGTTTGGAGAAGCCTTGGACCCACCCCTGATCTTGCAGCTTCTCCCTGTGGGCAAGGTGGCTGCCCTACAGCTAACGTTCCTGCAAGTCTTCTTCTCTCAGCTCTGTCCTGCTGGGGTACCTCCCTGTGACAGGCAGCCAGGAACGCTGTGGCCTCCTTCCCTAGCCTGGCTTTGCCCCCTCCCGCCTGCCCTGTGTCTTGCTGGGGTGGGCCCAGCTCAGAGGACAGATGGACATGCCTGGTGCCAACTTCTGATCTAGCCAGTGTCAGCTAATTGGCGTAACAATTGACTCCAAACCTGTTATCCAACAAGATAATGTCTATTTCTTCCTCACCTCACAGTCTGGTGAGGCCGTGGGGGGCTCCATTACATCCCATCGTTCAGAGACCCATGCTGTTGGCAGAGAAGGTATTCCCCTCTTATTTACCCCAGCCTTGGAAGTGGCCCCTGGCTTCCTCGCTTCTCACTGTCCCACCCAGGCAAAAGCTGAGAAATGGAGCGAGCTTCCATCTGGGAAGGGGGTACTGGTTTAGAAGGCAGGTGGTAGTGTGTCTGCCTCATGCTACAGCGTCTCTGCCATCCAGTGATGGGGGCAGATGTCTCTCTGCCCCCAGGGAAGGCCTGTCAGCCAGGAGGGCTCAGAAATCCGCCCCCCCTGCCCTGTCCCCGTCTCTTCTTACTCATTCCCCCTCCCTCCCTCCCCTCCTTCCTTCCTTCCTTCCTTCCTCCCTCCCTCCCTCCCTCCCTCCCAGGGAACTAGTTTTTTAAAAGAATTAGTGAAAAGTGAGAAAGGTTCAAATAAAGAGAAAAGATAGGGATAACAAGAATGGTGAAAAAAAGAGTAAACCCAAGTAAGTGGACAAGGTAAAACGTGAAATACAGAAACCTAAGATGCTCATAGGCTAGGTTTAACCCAAGAAGGCAAAATTTGGAAGAGAATGAACATTTCCAAGCCACAGGCAATGAGGGGGAGCCGCGTGACTCTGTGATGGGTCCAGGAGGATGCCTGTCTTTCTTAAGGATTCCTGGGCATGAAGAGGATGAATGCAAACAGAAACCCGTTTCTCTTCAGGAGCAAGAGGCTTGAGCTGGGGACCATGAAGCTGTGAGGCTCTGGCAGCTCGCACTCTTTGTCCTGCTGAGTCTCTCCTTGAATCCCTGAAGGAGGGACAGTTGTCAGGGGCAGGGAGGTTGGGAGGTCAGAATTGGGGCCCTCACCAAGGGCAGAGTGGCCTATCCCAGACAGTGTATCCATAACATGGAGAGTGAAAGACAGTTAGAATGGGGTGGGTGGGAGGAAGAGGGTGTCACCAGAGGCCTTGAGCTACCTGGGAACTAGTGTAGGAGCCAGAGGTCTTGTCCTTGGGAGATGTGTTCTGGACGTGAAGGCCTGCTTCGCCTGGCAGACACGCCCTTTGCCTCTGACTGCCCTCCTGCCTGGAGTCTAGCCTCTAGGCCCTAGAGTTCCTCGACCCCACTGGCCACGTCACCACACCAGAGGCTTCAGGGCCATCCCCCAGACATGGGCAACCTCCACACACACCCTCTAGCCTAGGCCTCCTGTGCCCCTGGCACCTCTCAGCACCTGACATTGGCCACCCTTCGGTCAGACCTCTGCTGCTGGTGAGCTGAGGCAGTGTGTGCGGGGTGATGGGGGCTCCAACCGACATACACGCATTCCCTTCTCATTCCTACCACGAAAGGATTTATTCCCTAAAGCAGGACATTGCCCTGACACTTAGGAATGCCTATGATTCTTATTCAACATTATAGGGTTTCATTCCAGAACATTTGTGAGCAGGACCCCTCCAGCCTCTCCCTGCCTTGCTCTGAGGAGCCATCCTGCACCCAGCTGTGTTCCCTGTTTATTTTGCTTCATTTTGCAAAGACAACAGATCTAACATCAGGAACCCTTCTGTTTTCAAATAGCATACTTTTGCTGTTAGAACTTTTCCCCAATGACCTTGGAAGAGACTTGTGTCCTTCTCAGAAGTGTTGGGATGGTTTATGGGAATTGGAGTGGCAGAATGTAACTTTGGCTTGGCGTAAACAAACCCAGAGGGTCCACCCAAGGTTCACACTTGGCTTATATCTCAGTAGGACCAACACTCTTGCCCCAGATCCGGCCAAGAGGAAAGCAGAAGATCCCTTGATGGGGTTCACCAGCTTGCCCCTGGCATATAGCCCCTCAGATTATTGCTTTTGCTTAAAAGCCATTAAATTTCTCAAGAGAAGGTGTGAACTAACCTGCCTCCTTAATGGAGGAAGTAAATTCAGAGGGAAACTCCCAGAAAACAGCATACAGACCAGGATCTCCCAGAAGGGAAGTGTCTTCTGTGGGCCATGGGTTTGATGAAAGGAGGCAGCCGAGCTTGCTCAGGGCAGAGGAGGTCACACTGGAATTAAGAATTAGGAGGAGCAAGCTGTCCCCAGCGAAGGCCAGGACATTCCCGGAGCATATCCTGGTGGGGCTTTGACTCTTGGCTGGAAGGAGGCCCCCATGCAACCCTCTGGAATTCCGAGCTGATGGGGTCTTCTCAGAAGGGGCCACCCAGGCTAAAAGATGAGTGTCCTGGGATGGTGGGAGGGAGATCTCTCTGGACTAAAGGCGGTCAGGCCCTGGATTATGGAGTGTGGAAAGGAAGGAGGGAAGAAGGGAGGGAAGGAGGGGAGGAAAGTATAGGGAAGAGGGTTGGCCTGTGGATAACTTTCTGCTGCCTCACTCGGCCCTTTCTGGGCAGAGCCACCCAGCAGAACCCAGGAGAGGTGGAGAGGACAGAGAATGAAGGTGGGAGAGCGACGGGACCGAGGGCAGCGGAGTTGATGCCGTTGCCCTCTCCGTAGTTCAGTTTCCATCTGACTCCCCCACCCTGCAGTGTCTGCCAGAGTTCTTGCTGAAATAGGTCACACAAGCTCTTCCAATCGTTGCCCTGGGATCTTGGAGAAGAGGAAGCCTGCCTGTTGAGCCCCCGCCTTGCCTCAGGCTCTGTAACGAGTAACTCTCACAATATCCCAAAAGGCTGCCTCTTGTTTCCATTTTACAGATAGGGAAACGAAGGCCCAGCTTGGCCAAGGTAAAGGCGGGGCTGTTCCTACTATTCTTAAGAGGAGACCAGAGATATGGAGCACTGCAAATACCCAGGAAACGGGGAAATTTCCCATTGAACATCATACTTGTGCAGATCCACGCTGATATCTTCTCGGGAAATTGTAAATACAAAGAAATTGTATTGCCTGAAGTCAGAGGTTGGTGATATCATCAGTTTTCCTGGCAACGGGCTGTGACGTTACAGACAGATGCCTGCAACAGCAGAGAGACAGGCAAGCAGGACAATGGGGAGCCACATGGAGAGAATATAAGACACGGTCTTTTAGCACAGACACCGCAGGACTTTCATCCCCCAGCATCTGCTGCTGCTTTCTAAAAGGGAGACACACTGACATTTGGAACAAACACATGGGCTTTACAAACAGTTGAATGCTTCGGCTTGTAAGCTCACCCAATAATCAAAAGCAAATATGATTTTCCCCAAAATTTTCTTTGAATATTACAAAAAGGACTGTGCTTTTTTTGGTAATACTGGCTCACACAACTCACTAAGTGATGGTTGGTTCCTTCTGTGCCCAGCATGGTGAGGCTGTTAATTCCTGCTGACATTGCATGCTCGGGAGAGGTGACAGTGAGACAGGGCCCACTGGGGGTCAAGTGCTGGGATGCGCAAGGGTTCCTGGAAGGAGCCTGGGAGGTACAGACTGGACTTGAACGCGCCGGAGCAGAGTGTTGGTTGGCGCCCGCTGGGCTGGAAGGGCCGGGGTCTGCGGTCTCAGGCTGTGACTCAGGGCAGCACTCTGTGCCCTTGCCCGTTGGAATCCTTTTCATCCCAGTGCTTCATGTTGTCAAAAGCCGTGGCTGATTATAGTGTTCAAAGACGGCCACCATAACCTCTCCCATCCCACTTGCTCTTCAGGCGACGGAACCATACCAGTGTGGGTTTAAGTCCCCTCCCCTTGAATCTGGACTGGCCTTGGTGACTTGCTCAACCTATAAAATGTGGCAGAAGTGATATTCTAGGACTTTCAAAGCTCATTCATAAGCAGCCCACAGCTTCCACCTGCATCTCTGGGAACTCTGGCTCTTAGAATTCTCACTCTGGGAACCCAGTTGCCCTGTTGTAAGATGCCCAAGTCACATGGAAAGGCCACATATGGGGGCTCCAGTTGACAGCCCCAGGCGAGCTCCCAAATGCCAGCACCAACTGCCAGCAGTATGGGTGGGCCATTTGGATATCAAGCTCCATAGAGGTTTCGAGGGGCTGCAGCCCCTGCCTACATGGAGTGAGAACTGCCCAGCTGAGCCCAGCCAACCCGCAGACTTGTGAGATGCAATAAGACATTATCGTCTCAAGCCACTGCATTTCCAGGGTGATTTGTTACACACAGCAGGCAATAGGAACACATGCAATCACTTGAAGCTGTCACATGAGACAAACCCTAACAGACCACAGTCCTGTCCTTGACTACAGTCATGGCGTGTGGCTGCTCTTGCAGAAGTCCCTAGGGCCTGAGGCGTTAGACCTTCAGAGCCAGAAAGAGATGGTTGGGGGCCTGCCTGTTGGAGAATCCTGCTCTCAGAAGGGCACACTGGAGTAGGTGTAGGGGCCGTCTGTCATTTGGCTCCAGAAGCTTGGCAGTTGGTCTGCAGTTTGGCAAGGTAAATGCCAGTCAGGCCAGATCTGCTCTAGCTCTGGGGCGATAGCTTTGAACCTCAGGGTGCAGCGCCGTTCATTGCATCTGGTTGGTTTTGGCTGAGCATTCTAGCAATTGAGATTGGATGAGTGTCACATGCAGGGTTTCATCCAAGTGGCTACTAAAAATGCCAAAGAGGACAGAGCCTGTGAAACCTCACAGGAGCGGCTGCTTCCATTGGCCCCTCTTTGGGTACTTACTGTGCTAGCTGTGAATCCACCAATTTGTACTTGTCTCAGCCCACACTTCTCCATCTGATCCACCATTTCATGAAGGGCTTTACTGAAACCTAGATGCACTGTGATCTCGTGGCCTAGGAAGACTTTCAAGAAGAAAAGGAGGTAGGTCTGGGTCTCTTGCTCTACCCATACTGCCTCCAGATGATCTCAGTGTTTCTCCTGCATATAAATATACTCCAGTCTCCACCTTCCACCAGGACCTGGCTCATGGCATACAATGTTCACTAGATGTCTTTTTCTTCCTAAAAGAAATATTACATTTGCCCTCCTAGGTTTTTACCATTTTTTTTTCATCTACCATTCCTTCAAGCATATGGTCATTCTGACTATATCTGCATTGTCTTTCTATATTGTATTTTTCCCCAGATTTTGTAGTACCATAAAAAGTGATGGACAACGTTTTTTTAGACGCTGAGTTGAGAACAAGTATACACTTAGGAAGTTCTTCCTGTCGTCTTGATGGCCTAAATCAGTGCATGAGCATCGCTATCCTTTGTCCCATGCCTTTCGCCTCTTCATGTAGGGAGAGGATCTGGGCCTCAGCAGGGCTGGTTTGCATGTAATTGGTGATTTTTACTGTGTCCTTCATCTGCCTTCTTTGGTTCTGGATAAATAACTCCCCATTCCTTGTGTGTTTCTTTGCCATCCCTATTTTTCAGGGCCCTGATCATTTTTATTTTATTCTCCACTGTAAATGATTTTAAAGCCCCTTGGAAATATAAAGGTTGTCTAAGTAATAAATCATCATTTTGGCAAATGGTACTGAGACATTTAGAGAGATAAAATTAATCACTCCTTATAGCTATATAGCAGCTTTCCCACGGGGAATACAAAGTAGTTTGTAGAGCTCATAGTTAATTCTTGACCCATTTCTGGAGAAAGAGGGTAGAGACCATTTATTTATTTTATAGGGGGACAGGCCATAGAGGTGCAGGTGACCCTTGGCACGGTCCATGGTATGGAAGAGGCCCCACCTCTCTACTTAACATCTGGCACCTCACCCATGGGGTGTGTTTCCTCTTCCCCAATCGGAGAGAGAGCACCATGCATTAGGCCCCTGGGCAGGCATCATTCCCTCTATCCAGCCTGTACAATGCTTGGGCTAATGAATTTATGTTCATTTTCCCTAAAGCAAATTCTCTGCTTGGAGTGCTACAGTATCTCCCATGGAATCAAGTACAGATGCCACAGATTCTACCAATTTTCAAAGAGCCTGTGCTTTCACATACATCAACCCATGAATTATTATGCCCATTTTGTAGATGAGGCAACTGAGGCCTGTAGAGTCTAAGTGACTTGTTCCAACTCACACAGCTATCATGTGGTAACACCGGGATCTGAGGCCAGGCTTATCTAACACGCTAGTCTAGTATTTTCTCTTCTGTCTAACCTGAGCTTATGGCTATGTACATTATGATAATTTTGGTTTTGAGTGACAGTACAATCAATACACATGCATACAAACGCACACCTTATTGGCCCTTGTAATCGGAAGTACAGTGTGATGTTCGTTTCAGGCATGGCTGCATGCAGTGTGCTGTCAGGACTCAGTTTGTCTTCCAGCCCCATTATCTCTGGGTGAGCCTCGTGCCCTCCCATCGAGATCAGCTAGCCCACTGTGCTGACTGCAACAGAAACTGGGAGATTGACTTCTTGCCAGTTCCTGCACAGTCTGGGGGAGATTCTGACTGACTCCAAACTACGTTGCATGCTCATCCCTGGGCCAGTCAGCATGCCTAAGGGCTGGAACTCACCGTGGGCCCAGACTATTCTTTCCCCTGGGCAGCCAGCGGGGGAGGATGGGGCACTCTAAAGGGGGGTGATGTTGTGAACCAAGAGTACAGAGGTAGTTATAAAAGTAGGACAGACCCCGTCCTCAGCACTCCACCCTGAGTCTTCTGGCTCTGGCTGGGCTGCTGCACAGATGGGCATTCCCCGGTCCCACCAGCATCTCTTTACTTAGGCTTTTGTCCTGGCTTCTGTTTTTCACTCTTTCCATCTGGATTCCCCTGTATGCTTTGTTCCCCTGTATGCTTTGGCCCCTTTCTGGGCCTGAGGATGCCTTCCTGGCTTCCTCGCCCCTGCTTCCTATTTTGTGGTCCTGTGACTCGGATTCCTGCTTTCCTTATTTGGTAATCAACTGACGGAAGACATCTGTTTGGCACCTTGGGCAGTTTTCAAAAAATAGATCATGTTCAAATTGGAATAAATGTGCAAAGTTCACATCTCAGTGATCTTTGGGGTTTTTGGTGAATAGTTGGTGAAAATCACTGCAGCAAAAGTTGTAGAAAACCCAACTGTGTATGAGTGGGAACAAAAAAGAACTTGGGTCTTGATAGACCCACAATGAATATGACTGTGAGTGTAGGGCCATAATGAGAAGTGTGCTGTCGTCCTCCCCGCCGCCCACGTGGGATTAAAACAATGGGGTATTTCAGTCTGGAAAGTCCTCAGTTAGAATGGACCCTCTTCATAGCCGAGCTCTCAGGTGGGCCACTGTACCTGAAAAGGTAGGCTCGCCAGCATCTGACTCAATCTAATCATTTTTCAGGTCAGGATCCTGAGAGCTTGAGAAGTGGTGTTAATTCCTCAGGGTCACACAGTGGATTAGAGGTGCCTCTAGAAGTGCAAATCCTACCTGGTGCCTTTTTCGATATCCATGCTTGTCCAGAGGGGACCGGCAAGATGTTTAAGTCTGGAGAATGACTGAGGGGGCTGGGGGCTACAGGCTGTCCCCAGCCGGAAGAAGGCTGAGAGCCCTGGAAAGGAGATGGTGTTTTGTAAAGGAGACTGGTCAGCACTGTTCTGGGCACATGTGGACGCTGAACAAGGTCATGGATACCTGAAGTGTCTTGATGATACTTCTCAAGTATAGAAGTTTTTAGTAGGAAGATTCCACCCACTATTTTCCGTACTGTGGAAGCATGGGACTGTCCAGGTGATAGAATGCTGCGGTGGGCCAGGTTGGCCAGAATGCACAGGTTGGCTGTGGGGTCCCATCTCTGGAGGCATTAAGGGAGGAGGTCTGAGTGGCTCAGGCATGAGTGTCTGAGGCTGGCAGTGTGGGGCCCTCCATCACCCATCTTGCCCTCTGTTTGGACAGCACCTACCATCTCCTCCTCCCAGTTGATAAAGTATTGCTTAGAAATGTGCTGTTTCTCAAACATGATTTAAATAAATGGAAAACTCTTATATGGAGTGTTCTATTTTTAAGAGATACTAGTTAAGGAGTAAAATTCTGTGAAACACACAATTATTTAACTGTCTTTGTTTAGCAACATTCTCCTAATTAACCACTGCTAGCATCCATTGAGATGCTGGGCAAGTACACGCTGCTACATGTTTGTTTGGAGAGGAAAAAAAAGTAATTCATGTTCTTGACCCAAATCTGGAGTGAGCCTTCCCTCCAAGGACCTGAGTCTGTCACCTTAGGGGTGGGAGGTAGGAGGTTCCCTTTGTCCTGGGGACACAGGGGCTTGGAGAAGTCGCCTCTCCTGGGTGTCTTTGAATACCTGCCTCCCTGGGGGGCTTATAGAACCCAGTGGCTCTGAGAAGTCTCCCGTCAGTAATGCTGCACCCCCTGCATACCTCCCTTCAGTCCTTCTAAGAGCTGTTTTCCATTATCTTTCTGTAAGAAACTTTTTAATTCTGAAATAACTTCATACTTAATAGAAATTTTAAGTATAGTGAAAAAAAACTCCATTATATCCTGGTTCTGGGTTGAATTGTGTTCTCCCAAAAGAAGACGCTGAAGTCCTAACCCTCAGTACCTCAGAATGTGACCTCATTTGGAGACAGAGTCATTGCAGATGTAATTAGGTAAGATGAGGTCATACTGGAGTATTCAAAGGGGGCATTTGGACAAAACACACATACACACAGGGATGCCATGTAAACACAAACCAGAGATCGGGGTGATGCATTATTAAGCCAAGCAATGCCAAAGAGAGCTGGTAAACTTCCAGAACCTCAAGGCAGGAACAGATTCTCCTTCACACAGCCTCAGAAGGAACCAGCTCAGGTGACACCTTGATCTTGGACTTCTGGCCTCCGGAACTGTGAGAAGATACATTTCTGTTGTTTACAGCGACCCCCCGCCCCAACCATTTGTGGCACTTTGTTATGCAGCCCTAGCAGATTAATACAGCCCTTCACTCAGACTCTGCAAATGTGGACATTTTACTGTGCCCTGTCATTGTCACCCTGCCTGCATACACTCACATAACACACCTAGAATTGTTATTTTCTGAACCCTTTGCAGGTAAGTTGTATACATTATACCTGTTCATTCCCATATACCTCAGTGTTTGTTTCTTAAAAGCAAGGAAATTCTTACATAACCATAGTGCATTGATCAAAATCAGGGGCTTACCATTGATACAATACTATTACAGTACTTTATCGAATTTATAGACCTTCACATTTTGCTAATTTTTCTACTAATGCCTTTGTTACAAAAGAAACAAATATTTGTCTTGATTCCTTTTATCTTTAAAAATATTTTTAATTAAAATTAAAATTTTTTACTGATATAAATTACACACTAAAAGAATAAAATAACTCCAAAGGGCTTAAAAATGAAAAGTAACATGTGCTCCACTCTCTCCCCTTTCAGGCTAATTCTCCAGAGTGACCAGTTTTTATTGTATTTTTTTCTTCTTCTTCTGGTGATTGTGCCCATATCTGTATGTAACATACGTAAATCAACATTTCTTGACTTATCAAAAACAATGGACTTTTGAATACACCATCTATTGACTTTCTTGAAATAACAGATTGGAGCTTTAAATCATTTATCCCTCCCTATCTTCCCACTCCACTCCTCCGAATGCCTAAATCTCTATTTCTTGTTCAGTCCACCCGACAGCATCTCCTGATTCTCCATTTTTTGTAAGGTGAGGAAATAGGTGCTTATCTCTCCTTTCCCAGCGACTCATCCCAGCTTTTGTCAACTATACCTTCACTTTTTTTTTTAAGAGGGAAAAATTTTTTTTAATTTTGTTATTATTAATATACAATTACATGAGCAACATTATGGTTACTAGACTCCCCCTATTATCCCGTCCCCACCATATACCCCGTTGCAGTCACTGTCCATCAGCATAGAAGGATGTTATAGAATCACTACCTGTCCTCACCGTGTTATACTACCTTCCCTGTAACCCCCCACCCCACCCCCACACCTCCTACATTATGTGTGCTAATTGTAGTAGCCCTTTTCCCCCTTATCCCTCCCTTCCCACCCATCCTCCCCAGTCCCTTTCCCTTTGGTAACTATTAGTCCGTTCTTGGGTTCTGTGAGTCTGCTGCTGTTTTGTTCCTTCAGTTTTTTTCCTTTGTTCTTATACTCCACAGACGAGTGAAATCATTTGATACTTGTCTTTCTCTGCCTGGCTTATTTCACTGAGCATAATACCCTCTAGCTCCATCCATGTTGTTGCAAATTATACCTTCACTTTTACATCGTCAAAGTTGATATTTATTTTCAGTTCTTTGATCATAGCTGAACTTTCCATGATTTGACTATGGGTTGATCCCAAGAGCCAAAGTCCGTTGTACAGCACTTACAAAATCAGAATCTGAAAGTGTCATTCACTGTAAGGCCGAGCTACATGCTGTGACGGCACTTTCTTTCCCAAGTTGCCGATGCCTGTACTCCTGAGCCATTTAAAATGAAATATTCGTAGCAGTCTTTTTTCTGTGCTGCCGGTTGTCACAGTAACGCCTTCATGTATGGGGTCAGTTGCACGTTTGGATCACGCCTTCCTTGTTCTTTTTTGCCTCTAGAATTTTGTATTGCTTTCCTTTTCTTTTTCTTGTCATCTATGCCAATATCGTATCCTTAGGTTTTCCCCTGTAGTAAGTTTTCTCCAAAGTGTTTCCAAACACTCTGTCACAGAATGTATCCTAGCTTGTACTCCTTCGCTTTTTCAGAGAATTTTCTCCCAGAGTTCTTCCTCATTCTCCAGTCTGGGCTGGTTTTCTCTAGGCCTCCTGGAGACTTCTTATCCCTGAGCTCTTGGGTTGGACCCACTGTCTTGGCCCCTCATCTTTCTCTTTCATGGTTGATTCCCTTGTTTGACTGCAGTATAGCCTCAAATAACTTCCAAGGAAGAGTAGGTCCCATAAGCCGCCTCCACCTCCTCAGAGACGTCGGGCTGACTCTTCACCCCCTTGCTGTCTTAACAGCTGCCTCTACACAAATGGGAAATTATCTCCCACCTTCTCTGCCTTCAGGCCACGGTGGCTTGGCCCAGTGCGCTTTTCTATTTTCTATTTATTCATATATTCATTATAGATATTTATTGTCCCCTCCCCTGCCATTGCAAAAGAAATGCATGCTTTGTAGCTTCCCTAGTTTTTCAAAGAGGAGAGTCTGTTTTTCCTTGGTTCAGCTCCATCGAGGGAGAACTTAACTCTTTGGCTGTTTGTAGGATATGCTTGAGAAAATTTGGGGCTGTTACTCTGAAAAGGAGAAATATCAACCCATGTTTTCTGAAGTTGTTGGAATGGGCCAACGTATTGTGAGGCCAGCATATTCTGACATATGGTCAGAATCATGTTTGGGTAGGATTGCCAGGTAAAACACAAGATGCTCTGTGAAATTTGGATTCCAGATAAACAATAAATAATGTTTAGTATATATATGTCCAAAATATTGTGGGACATGCACTGACATATTATTGCATGTGATATTTGGGATATACTTATGCTAAAGAATTCTGTTGTTTATGTGGAATTCAAATTTAACTGGGCATCTTGTTGTTTGTTGGGTGGCTAAATGTGACAACCTGACATGGACATGCAGGACAAAGCTAGGTAGGCTGTGGCGGGCCTTCGTCCGAGGTAAACTAGGGCATTTGTGAGCAGAGCCAAAGGCCTCACAGGAGGACACCAAGGCCAGGATGGGAGCAAAGCAAAGACAGAATGTAGCTGAAAAGAAATCTGGGACAAGTCGTGAAACAGTTGAACTTCTAAACCTTCAAATGAAGTGTCTGAGTCATTTTACCACCCCAAGACTTGCCCTGTTACTCTGGGGCCCCTGCTTTTCCCCGGCTTCAGCCATTTGAGTGTCACTGCCACCCCAAACCGTGTGCTGGCATATACCTACTGCTTGTCCTCACATCCACAATTCACATAAAACCTTGAATAAATGCATTTCACAAAGCAAACTTGATTCTGCCATTGTCAGTGTAAAAGCAGTCTCACTTGTCACCAATTGCAGGTGACTGGAAACGTAAGGATCAAGAAATTGATGTTTTTTAACTCTAACTTTTGACTCTGAATCCAAAATCTATCTTGATTCTTAAAAAGTGAATCTTAAATCTTGATTGTTAAAATTAGTGAATGGTAGAGAGGTGCTAATGACACATTAGTCCCCATTTGAAACTTCCTTCTGGATGTAATCCAAAGAGCCAGAGAAGAATTGCAGAGAGCACAACTTTCTGAGACTGCAGTCAGCATGCTTGATGTTGTGTCCGCGCATCCCTGCGTCTCTCACTTCTAGGATGTGCTGCTTCTGGGGATTTCTTAGCAGTGACCAGTAATGATGTTTAGTTTTGTTTTTAAAGTCCTTTATATAAATGAATGTCTTTTCTCTGTGGAGAGCAAGAGGTTTGCGTGTTTGCAGGTGGGAGTTGGAGTTTCTGCAGTGCATGCCCAGGGAAACCTGATCCCAAATCCTTCAGGGACAGTGTCCTGGGACCATGAGCCAACATACGGTGGAAACCATCTTGGGGTCACCTGGGACCCTCATTCCCCATGAGGGAGGCCACAGGAGCAAACCCAGCTAGACTCTCCAGCTGTCATCTGCCAGTGGTCCCACACTGACCGTGTGACCCCTGTGGCCGTCTGGTTCGATGGGAAGCACAGCACAGGGTAGAATGTGCTGAATGGACCAATTGTCACTGGGCCTGTGAGAGAGTGGCGGTGTCCCTGACAGGCCGGGCAGAACTCGGAGCATAGTTTTTCCATGGAAACAGTGTACTGAAGGGTGGTTAGGTTTTATAGTATGATTGGTTCAGGATAGTAAACTTTCATTGAGCACCTAATATGTTCCAGACAGTGTTCCGGGACTACAGAAAACATAAAGTACTGTTTCAGGCTAAACGGAGTTCAGTCTTGTGGGAGAGATGAGCAGAGAATAAATGAGCCGGCAGTGGCAATTCAGCGTGGTGGGTGCCAGGACAGAAAGAGGCCGAGTGTGTGGTGGATCCCAGCAGAGGGACCTGGAGGAGCTGCCCTGCAGCTGAGCCTTGAGGGTGGGGAAGTTTTGGTAGGTGCAGAGCAGGGGTGTAGGCGTGCCAGGCAGAGTGAACGGCCGTGGGCTGATTGGCGCTGCGTGTGCTCTACTGTCCCTCTGATGTCTGAAGTGCGGTGAGCCTGAAGGGATAAGCAGAGGGGGCTGTGGAGGCCTGCGGAACCTGCTAAGAAGTATGGACTCTGAGTCTTAGGCAGGGAGCCCCCGAAGGATCCTGGGCGCGTCTGCATTTGAGGATGTTGCCCTGGTGGTTGTGTAGGTGCTGGTCTGGTCGAGGGGCTGCTGTGGAGAAGAGCAGCCAGAGGCTTCTGTGGCACTGCAGGCAGGGAGTGAGAAGGCCTGGACTAGTGGCCTTGCCGGGCCCCCTGGAATGCCGGCCCTCTGCCGACAAAGATCTCAGTCTGCCTTGTTGAGACATAACCTAAACGCCTAGAATAGTCTGATAAATAGTAAGTGACAAAAATGTGTTTAGTGAGAGGTTCAGATGAAATAGGCATTTGGTGTCTACTCTGGATTCCTAGCTGTCCTCCCTAGGAGACCCCAGAGCCAAACCCAAGTCCTGACTTACGGGTGGTCTTCTGGGACAGGAGTGTTGCTGCGAGGGATCCCTGGGGCCCACTCTCGGGTGTTCTCTGCAGGACTCAGCCCGGAAGCCCGAGTCTCTCTTGCTTGGTTCTCAGTAAAGGCGGAACAGCGCTCTGCCATTTTATGATGCCCAGAACACATCGCCTTCTGGCTTCTTCGACGGATGGCCCTGCTTTTTGAGCCTTTTTACTGTGGTCTTCTCAAAGCCTGCCAGTTAGAGGTTGCCTTATGACCTGTGAGCTGAGGACACCCAGAAAAAGTCTCGTGGCCATCAGGACGGTTGTAGATGTTGCCCAGCAGAGCAACAGGAGCAGCACACCATCCGAATCCGTGAGGAATAGACAGTCTCCACCGGAGCATTAATTTGGGGCATAATCAAAGCCTGCTTGAATCACTTCAGTGTCAGACCTTGACAGAGAAGCCAGCCTGGGATTAGCATTTTGATTTAAAGTCCAATGGTTGATATTTATCTTTATTTCTGTCACATACGAGTGATTGACTGCCTGTCCTAGAAAATAAAAACAAATGCTACTTCCTCAGTCAAGTGAGCAGGGGGTAATTTAGAGGTGCTCTCTCACGGTTGGCCGGACATGTGTGTGATGGGTTGGGGCCTCTCTTTCTTGGCTTCCACAAGGCAGGTATGTGGGATTCAGGTTCTCGGTTCTGTCCGAGGCCAGGTGGCCATGGGAGAAGCTGGGTTATCACCTGAGCAGGTGCATCGCTCCTGATCAAGCGCCTTAACCAGGCTGTTGCCTGAGCTGAGAGATGCTGGTGTGCGTGCTGGGGGTGGAGGGACTCGGGAGAGACCAGGTCTGTCCCAGTGGGAGTGGGGTCAGAACACCAGAGACCCATTCCCTTCCTGAAGCTGGGCAGCATTTCACTAAGATTGATTCCAGCTTCCAACCCACGTGATCGTTGCTTCCAGCCTTGCAGACGGGTTGATAATGAGGAATATGTTACTATGTATGTGAACATGACATTTATCAATACTGACAGTACAGCCAGGCACTGGGCTGGTGTCTTTACCAGCATTGTTTTGAATCTTTTTTTTTTTTTTTGCTATTATTAGTATACAATTACATGAGCAACATTATGGTCACTAGACTCCCCCTATTATCAAGTCCCCACCACACCCCCCCATTGCAGTCACTGTCCATCAGCGCATAAGGATGCTACAGAATCACTACTTGTCTTCTCTGAGTTGTACAGCCCTCCCCGTGCCCCCCCAACATTACATCTGCTAGTCGTAATGCCCCCTTTTCCCCCCTCTCCCTTCCCACCCATCCTCCCCAGTCCCTTTCCCTTTGGTAACTATTAGTCCATTCTTGGGTTCTGTGAGTCTGCTGCTGTTTTTTTCCTTCAGTTTTTTCTTTGTTCTTATACTCCACATATGAGTGAAATCATTTCATACTTGTCTTTCTTTGCCTGGCTTATTTCACTGAGCATAATACCCTCTAGCTCCATCCATGTTGTTGCAAATGGTAGGATTTGTTTTCTTCTTATGGCTGAATAATATTCCATTGTGTGTATGTACCACATCTTCTTAATCCATTCATCTACTGATGGACACCTAGGTTGCTTCCATTTCTTGGCTATTGTAAGCAGTGCTGCGATAAACATAGGGGTGCATATGTCTTTTTCAAACTGGGCTGCTGCGTTCTTAGGGTAAATTCCTAGGAGTGCAATTCCTGGGTCAAATGGTATTTCTATTTTGAGTTTATTGAGAAACCTCCATACTGCTTTCCACAATGGTTGAACTAATTTGCATTCCCACCAGCAGTGTAGGAGGGTTCCCCTTTCTCCACATCCTCGCCAACATTTGTTGTTGTTTGTGTTTTGGATGTTGGCCATCCTCACTGGTGTGAGGTGATATCTCATTGTGGTTTTAATCTGCATTTCTCTGATAACCAGCGATGTGGAGCATCTTTTCATGTGCCTGTTGGCCATCTGAATTTCTTCTTTGGGGAAGTGTCTGTTTAGCTCCTCTGCCCATTTTTTAATTGGCTTATTTGCTTTTTGTTTGTTGAGGTGTGTGAGCTCTTTATATAATTTGGATGTCAACCCCTTATCGGATACGTCATTTATGAATATATTCTCCCATACTGTACATTGTTTTGAATCTTAAGCGCAATCTTTGAAGATAAGGACCTGGAGGTCCAGAGAGGCAAGGCGACGTGACCAAGGCAGGGAGAAACAGCAGGAGCCGAGAGTCCCGCCCAGAGCAGGCTGGCTCCAAAGGCTGTGCTCCTCCCCTTTCCGCACCTGCTCCAACCAGCCACATGGGACGGACTCTGGGGCTCGGGTGAGGAGGCAGTCCCCTGCACCTTGAGGTGGCTCTGTGAAGAGAAGGACCCTCACAGAAGGCAGGCTCAGGAGGAGGGCAGGAAGGGGTGCCGTGGTTCTCCGGGTTCGCCAAGGCTTCATTCTCAGCCCCACATCGTCATTTCCTTCATTGGACGCTGGGGGCGTCTCTCTCCCTGCCCCGTAGGCTCCTTTGATCACAGGTGGGAGGCTGCAGGCATGGGAGCTGTTCTGCTCCAAATACAGAAATGACTGGTGCTCTGCCAAGTGTCAGCAAGCTTCTTCATAAATAAAGCTTTAGAGAAAGGTTATGGCACAGTCAGCAGTTTGTATCTTCTCTGGACATTTCATTTGAAGGCAGAAGTTGATGCAAAGGGTGTCTGGAATGGGTCCCCCTTCAGGAAGAGCTGTTCACTGGGCATCCGGCCTGTGGCATCTGCCTCAGTCCCTTCTGGCCACACCGGATGCACTGAGCATTCCCTAAGGCACAGTCAGTCTCCGTTTGTTCTCAGCTAGATTTGACAGCAGTAGTCAATGCAAAGCATGATTTCAACACGTATTATACTCAGGTTTTTAAATTAAAAAGTAAATTTTAATAATGGATTTAAGTTCCTTGTTTTTCATGAATCAAATGCAGTTTTTTAAAAAGGTGCATTAAAGGATTACCTCATTTGTCTATTTTTAGTTATGCATCTGAAAATGTAGAAATTTGGAATTGTAAATTTCATTTATTAAAACAAATGGAAGCAGATATTTGTAAATTAAGAGGCAAACCATTGCCAATCTAACAGAGAAATAATATATATTAGGTGAATTTTTTAAGCTACTTTATTAGGCAAATAGAGTATAATAGAAATAACAGACATTCAGACTTTTTTGTTTGGTTAAAACTGCACATTTATATATTAAGAACATCTACATTCAACAGGAGCTCATTTTAACAAAATGTGAATGCATTGCTGGTATTTTAATTATGTATTTAAAATGTGAAATGTGAGCTTTAAAAAACATAGTAAATATGAATCAGCCTAAGTTTAGTCAAGATAAGAAACTTCATGTCTTTCATTAGGCAGCTACTCTAACATTTACCTTCTCCATCTCGTTAATTCATTGACCAGGAAAGGAGTAAAAGCTTCCCTGCTTTTCCAGTTCCCAAGTGGCCAATCTTGAATAAATTTGTCTAAAGAAAGAACATATTGTTTCCCCATTTACAGAAGGGACTACTGTTATTAAAAGCTTGGTTTATCATTTTAATGTTCTGATGAGTTTAGGTAAATGACTTTAACTGGTTGAAATCACTCATCAGCAAATATCTCTCTTAACACCTTCAACCTTAGTTTTGACCTGTGGAGTTTATATTGAAAAGAATGATAGCTAGTTGTTCATGTGGCTTCCGCTAAGGTGTCCCTGAAGTTAAAGAGTGGCCTCGGCCCGGCTTGGGAGAATACTAGCAACCAGGGCATATGGGGACCTATTTGTAAAACTTCCCTTTAAAAGGTTGAAATACACTATTCTCTCAAGCACCTCATGAGTAAAGGGTATATTTTCTATTCCATGATTCTTCCTATCTTTGAGCTTTAGCAAATCTTTCTGGCTATAAAAAAGCAAATTAATATTTTTAAGATTGAGGTTAATTTTTTATTTTTATTTTCACACTAATATTTTTTGTTATGAAAAGGTTCAAACATACACAAGCATATAGGAAACAGCAAAATGAACTCTCATATTCCTAACACACAGATTTAATAATTATCAAGATTCTGCCACAGTTGCTTTACCTATTCAGTCTTTAAATTGGAATATAGTTGATATACAATGTTTTACTGGTTTCAGATGTGCAATATAGTGATTCAACAATCATATACATGAGTAAATGCTCAACAGGGTAAGTGTAGTTACCCCCGTTACTATACCAAGATATTACAATACTATTGGTTATATTCTCTACGCTATACTTCCATTCCTGTGGCTAATTTATAATTCAAAGTTCACATCTATTTAAATTGAGGTTAATTTTTGAAAAAATTGACATTTTAAAACCTGATTTACTGCTAAAGAATCTCTGGTTGTCATCCTTCTTGGTTCACATGGCTGCAGATGTTGTTAATGGCTTTCTCAGGGCCCAGGTTGCTGTGCAGAATACCCCTGGCTGTGCCGGGTGATGGCAGGGAGGGCAACCGTCTTCACGTGCAGACCTTGCCCTAGAAGGGACTTGCTTGTATCTATAAAAGTAAGATTTTTTCAAAGGAACCAAGAAAGCTCTCCTCTGGCCCCCAAAGACTAAGAATTGGTCAGTGTGAAGGTCCTTAGTGTTTGTGGCTATTTGATGTAATTTTTAGCAGTTTGCCTACAAGGAAAACTTAGAATGAAAGTGGGGAACATAAATAGCTTTATTCATGTTGGAGGACACGCTCTAGGCAAGAAAAGCAGTCCCACTCACCCCACGGAACAAGCTCTGGACTTTACACGGTCACATAAAAAGAGAAAATATGCCAGGGTGGACCCCTAGAAGGGGCAAACAATAGAGGGTGGGAGTATGGGGAGCAGAGAACAGGGAAGTGATTTGAGTGGGATTTAACTTCAGGATCATATAGGAGGCTTCAGGGAACCTCAGCTTTCCTGTAGCAACATGGGAATGCAGCTAGCCTCCTGAAACTGGCTGGGGTGAGTCTTCAGGTGGGGAGTTGGCATCACCTTGGAGGACAGAGGCTAGACACAGGGAGACACTACACAAAATGGTAGAAGATTCATGTCTACTGAGGTCACAGAGGCTGTAAGAGATCACATACTCCCTCACTTCCTTTTATAGGGAGAAAACTGAGGCCCAGGAAAGTTTGTGATCTGAGCAGAGCCTCAGAGTGTATTAGATCAACCAAAGGGAAACCCTCACTTCCTGACTTCCTGTCCTCACACAGCTTTCCTGGGCTTATTTTGGCTTTTGAGGACATCTCCTGAATGTCTTCTTCATGGAGTCTGCTAGTAGTTTATGCTAAAATGTTATTATCTTGATGGTCAGTCAGTCCTTTCTAGTAGCTGTCATCTATTTTGCCCAAATTTGAAACCTTATTGTCTTATGCTATACCCAAAAGTCATGGGAGGATAATTGCTTAGCACTTTGCTCTAAAAAAACCCATCACTCCCTCTAATCAATCATATGTAACCTTTCTTGCTCTTTGAAAATTAATATCTGGAAAATTCATGGCCGTTGCTGGATCTAAGACAAGTCATGAGTCATCCAGTGTGATAATGAGTCCAAAGTGGCCACCACCCCCTGGTGGCAGTGTACCCTAATTACAGGACAAGTACAGAAAAAGAAGGCAGCTTTTTTGTAGGCATCTTTGAAGCTAGAAAATAAAGGTGAACGTTTTACCCCCAGGTAGATTCTAATAAAAACATTAAGAATGAAATAATTAGAAGTAGTCTGGAACACATTCAAGTAAATGACTTCTTTTCTGCTATATACTTATTCATTAACTCATCAATTAATGTTCACGTGGAAAAGGACTACTGTATACATAGTGCCTACTGTGTGCCAGGCACTGTATTAAGTGCTTCACATATGTTACCTCATTTGATTCTCAGTATGAGGTTAGCAGGCAAACCCACACAATCTGGAACTCAGAGGGTTAGGATGTAACAAGACCATAGTTGCCCGTCTTGCGTCACTACCTGATGATTCTCCAGGGGCCTACGTGCTCATCGCACCAGTGCATTGCAGGCACGTCATGCCCTCACGTTTCTTCTGGGCTGCTGACGATTTCCGGTCACTGATAGAATGATGGATGTGAGCTTCACCTGGACTTCTAGAGTCTTTCTGTGTTACCATCCTCTGCCTGTCATGAGACACGAGTAGAAGAGGGTCAGTCCTGGGGAAGAGAATATGACAGGAGCTAAGGCAGAGGTTTTAAGTTACAAGGCTGAGGGGCCTGGCATGTTTTGAAATTGCCTCTTCCCTTGGACACCTAGAAAGCCCAGCTGTGCCAGGCCTCAGGCACAGCCAAGGATGCCTACTCCTGGGCCCCTGACTGGGTTGTGACCTCAGGCCAGGCTGCCCTTGAGTAGGGTGAGCAGTGCAGTGGGAAGCCCCTGAAAGAGGCTGTGGCCTGGGACACAGTCTGGCAAAGGGCAGAGTCGTGGTGAGTCGTGGGGGATGGACCTCAGAGCCGTCTGGTCGATGTTTCCCATGTCCACACGACTAGACAACCTCCAAAGACGGAGTCCAGCTCCATAGATGATGGGCCTGTTCATGTGTGGGGTGGAAGAGCTCACCGGTGGTTCCACCATTGCCCCGGGGCACTCTTGGTTCAGTAAACAAGTGAGAGGTTGAATGTGCTTCTGCTTTGTTGAGGAGTAGCTCAGGATGGCCTGACACCTCATTAGGGACCCCGTGGCATCCCACTTGGACAGACTGGGTGGAGGCAAGAAGTAGCATTGCTTTGTGGGCCACACGGCTCCTCTGACTCTCCGTACAAAACCTCTTCCCTCTGCTTGGCTCCTACATTATTGCCTGAATCTCATTCCTCTTTGGATCAGTGACTCTGTGTGTCTGTCTGGCTGTCTCTCCAGGCAGAATGAGTCATAGGGCACAGGCACCAGGCCTTAAGTTTTACCCCACGGTGCCCAGCACAGGGCTTTGCTTGTATTAAGCAGACTATGCTTTTAGTGTCTGTAATTCATCTACAGCAGGTGCCCTAGACACCCACGCATTGCAGGGACTCACAGGGGTTTCATAACCAGGTGAGGTTGCCTGGGGGGGGGGGGGTGCATGTGGACAGATGAGCCTGTGCTCCGTCTGATTATATGGGCATTGCCTCATCTTCTCAATTTTTCACAGAGCTAATCCCCAATTTTTAAATGCTGACAAAAATGCACTTTGTTCTTTTTACATTACTGTGCAGGCCAAATAAAATCAATCTGGCTCTTGGATTCATTAAAAACCTCTCAATTAAAGCACCACAACTAGACTATCTATGCCTTAATCCTTTAAAAAATAGTCTGTCCGTGCACATGCCTAATTAAATGGGGCTTGGCCAACGATCTTCTGTCTTTCTAGTGAGTGAGTGTCTAAGAGCACCCACTGTATAAGAAGGAAAAATTTTATGAAGTTGTTTGAGTCAGAACCATAATAATAAAATGTGTTTTATGAAATTGGTGAGAAAGTTGTAATCTGGATGCCATTTTACAGGGTGCAGTACTGGCACACATTGTAAACGCCAGTTCCCTGGCTGCCCTCTCGGCCTCGTCTGGTGACAGATGCAAGGCCCCCTCCTTTCAAGAGTGCCCTGAGAGGCTTTCGGCACAGGGGTGGGCGTGAGTGGCCCTCCAGCTCAGCTCGTTATGGTGTGACCATCACTGGGCCTTCCACTGCAGGTGCTGTTGGGCTGGGTGGGTTTTGAGCTGTGATCTGCTGCCCCACCCTCCCCGCTGTTTCATGCGGGAGAGCCCCTCCTCTGGCTGCCTCTTCCTGTTCCCTGCCGGGAGAGCACGTGTGTGCTACGCGGGGGCAGAACTCACGGGTGCTGCCGTGCGACTGGCCGCCCCTGCCTCTCCTGGGCATTTCATGGTTTCCAGGAAGGTCTCTGATGTGGGCAGTGAACAATGGCCAGAATGTCTCCAGAGCCCCAGTAGGGGCTGTGCCTGCCCCAGTCACGTCAGACGCAGCCTGGGAGCCTGGAGAAGTGGGGCTTCCTGCTCCAGGTGCCTTGTTCCACTTGCTACTCCTGCTTCTGTCACACTGGCTGCCTTTTGTTGGCGGCTGGTTTCCCTGGAAAGGCGCGTGTCCATCTGCATGGGGGGGGGGGAGGAGGAAGTGAGGCTGCTCACCTCTGAGCAATGCTGAGCCCAGGTATTTTCTCTATAGGGAACCCAGACAGGGACGGGGCAGAGGGATGAGAGATGCCTGAAAGGAGGCAGGAGCAGCTCCAGCTTAAAGAGCTCCGTTCTACCTGTCGCACCCAATCGTCTGGTAGAGACAGCTGACTCTTCGGAGTGGGCCCTTTCTCACCTGGAAGGGCTGACCGAAACCGCGAGAACAGTAGAGGTGTTGAGTAAGGCACATGTTTGAGTCCTGCTTTTGTCCCATGTTCTTTAGGGCCAGTGTGTTCTCAGCTCCTCAGTCTGTTCCTCTATAAAATGGGTTTGATAAACTCTCCCTTTCAGGCTTTAATGAGAGAATTGGCGGTGCTTGTCAGGGTGTCTGGCATTGTGGAAGGCCATTTAAATTCTCTTATTCTCTTATTCATTTGGGTTGTGCAGTTCTCAGGGGCTTCCTCATTGCTTCATATCTTGCTAAGCTTATGTTCATCACCCTTTGAGAGGTGGTGAGAGAACGAAAGTAAGAGAATGTCGTGGGTATCAGCACCTTTCATTACAGTGGGCTCCTAAAAAACCTCCCTTGCAGGAGTCTCTCTCCTCCATGCCTGCGCCACCCGGAGCCCCTGCCGTCACAGTGCTCCCGCCACCGGGGACCTGAGCCATTCCGGTGCCTGCAGCCAGAGAAACCTTCTGAGGCACCGGTTAGAAAGATTTATCCCCCGATTAAGAAACAAACGAAAAAACAAAACAAAAAGCCCTTTTGTTTCCCTTTGGGGAAAAGCCAGTCCTGTTGCCCTAGCCCAGCTTGCCGCAGGCCTTCTTAGTCACCTGCGGCTGACTCTCCCACCTCATCCCTGAGCCCTCGGGTCAGACAGCTTGCTCCCCCTCGAGTGTGCCTTGGCTGGCCCTGCCCGGGTGCCTGTCCAGTTCTCTCTGCCTGGCGTCTTTCCCACCGCCTCCATCTCTTAATTCACCACACATCCTAAAAAGGCCTGGTTGAAGCAGTGCCCTGATCCTCTTCTTTATGCTATTAATGTTTATCTATTACATTTATAGATGTTATAAACTCAACAAACAGTGTTACAATTGTTAGTTGATGTAGGCTTATGCTTTTTTTCCTAGCGGGATTTTTTTTTTTTTTTAATCGGGGGATAAATCTTCCTAACCAATGCCTCAGGAAGGGTTTTCTGGCTGCAGGCACTGCGAAGGCTCAGGTCCCCTGTGCGGTGACCACCGTGGTGCATGGGCCCTGGGGGTGTGCGCATGGAGGAGTGAGGTTCATACTAGGGAGGTCTTTTAGGAGCCCACCATAGTGGTGGTAAGACAGTAAGGCAAGACGTGGGGAAAGATACAGAGTCTTTTATATTAACCCACATATTTACTATTTTGAGTACTTTTCACTTCTTCCTCTGTTTTCAGATTAACCTTCTGGTGTTATTTTCTTCTCCTGAATGACATCTTTACTATTTTCTGTAAGGTGGGTTTGCTAGCAATGTTTCTCCCTGTCTTTGTTTATCTGGGAATGTCCTTATTTTGCCTTCATTTTTGTAGGATAGTTTTGCTGGATGTAGAATTCTTGGTTGACAGCCCCCCACCCCCATTTTAGTGCTTTGAATATCATTACATTGCCTTTGGGCCCCCGTTGTTCCAGAAAAGAAATCAGGAATTAATCGTATTGATGTGCCTCTGTGTGTGACAGGTTGTTTTCCTCTGGCTGCAGTCAAGATGTTCTCTTGTCTTTTCAAACTTTGTGATGTATGTATATGTGAGTCTCCTTATATTTATTCTACTTTGAGTTCACTGAGCTTCCTGAATGTGTATAGATCAGTATTTTCCATCAAATTTGGAAGATTTTAAGCCATTATTTTTATTTTTAAAATTTTCTTTCTCTCTTTTTCTCCTTCTGGAACTCTCATGAAATGCATATTGGTGTGCTTGTTGTTATCCAACAGGTTTCTGACTTTCTGTTGCTTTTTACCTTACTCTTCTTTCTGTGTTCCTCAAATATTATTATTTCCTTTGATATATCTTCAATTTCACTGAGTCTTTTCATTTTTCCATCTTGAATCTTGCATTGAAATCCTCAAGTAAGTTTCTTGTTTCAATTATTTTCAAGTCTCTAAATCCAGAATTTCCATTTTGGTTCTTTCTTTATACCTTCTATCTCCTTAGTGAAAATCTCTGCTTGTTGATTCTTTGTTGTCAGACTTCCCTAATTCTTTAGCCATGGTTTCCTTTAGTCTTTGGACGTGTTTATAGCAGCTGCTTTGAAGTCTGAATCCAACATCTGGGGACTCAGAGACAATTTCTATTGACTACATTTTTTCTTGATTATGGGTCACACTTTCCTATTCCTTTGGCTGTGTCATATTTTTATTGAAAACTGGACATTTTAGATAATAAAACAACTGTGGGGTCTTACTTGTTCCCCTGAAGACTGTTGTTAATTGTTTTGTTTATGTGTTTTCTTAGTAACTTGCCTGGGCTAAATTTGTGAAATCTGTCTCCCCTGAGAGGTTCGGCCACTGGTCTTCACTGGGTATCTGTGCAGCCACAGCCAGATCTGTGCTTGCTGCAGCCATGACCACAGGACCCTCCCTTCTGCTGACAATGCTGCTGGATGGACATCACCATCTGCTGCCAATCAACTGGGTCCTCTTTGACCCCATAGCTTTACTATTCTCGTGTTGTTTCTATCCCGAGCAGAGGCTCTATGTCGACTGAGCCAGGAGGTGGGTGGGGAAGAGGGGAGCAGCCCTAGGCAAGAAGGCCACAGATTCCCGCTGTTCTTACCCAAAGTTCAGTCTTTGAAACATAAACGTTTCTAAGATTGTCTTTAATAAATTTCCAGAGTGCTGCAATGGTTATTTTTATCACTTTCATCCAGCTTTATAGTTGCTTCTTTAGAAAGAGGCTTTGCTGACCTCCCCCCTCTGCTGTAGCCATGAGTTTTCACCAGGTTGCATATTTTTTGATGTGATCAGCTTTTTTCCTGGCTGTGGAGTCTCTGGAGAGCTTGCGTTTCCTCCCATACTTACCCAAGAGCTCCTTCTGAATCCACTTTGGATTTTTCTTTGAATCCTCAATGTGTGGCATGATGCCTGGCACACAGCAGGTGCCCAACAAATGTCTGTTGCGCTTAAGGTCTGAAAGATGGCTGACAGACAGTGTGATCCATTTGAACACTGGATGTGGACTAATGCCTGGCTTTGGGTCTAACAGCATCTTTAGTTTCTCATCTATAAAATACCAAATATAAAACTCACTTCTTGGGATGGTTCTGTGAACAAAAAAGATAAGGTTTAGAAGCCATCTAGAACAATACCCAGCATGGCGTAGTGCTTTGTAATTATTCATTTCATTTCTTCTCATAAAAGGTGGAATTGATGAAGATAATATGCCTTGGGTAATCTGGCTTATCTATCCATCCACCCATCCATCCATCCATCTGTCCATCCATCCGTCTTTCTACAGATACAGAGATAAATGGGGTAGGATATATGCTCTGGAGAAACACATCTAGTGGAGAAAACAGACATATAAATAGAGGATCTACAGTGCTGTAGGCAGGGGCTATGGCAGGCATAAATGAAGAGCTCCAGGTACAGAGGCCAGAGGAGTGACAGTGGAGGGGGAGATCTGGTATCCCTGACCCTCCACTGTGGCTTCAAGGCCCTCTGGTCAGGGACAGCAAGACAGGGGTGGGCAGAGACAAGACTACCGAGCTACCTTTTCATCTCATAGACTCTGGGGAGATAACCCAGGAGACTCAGACAGTAGCAGTCTTATATGTGCTCACTCTGCCTCTCTAGGATATACAGTTTTATTTTTCTTGCCAAGACACTAATCATTTCTATTTATTGTTTTATGGCAAAGCACTCATTCACATCTCATAGTCTTTCAATGGAGTCCAGGCATGCCTAACAGGCTCTCACTGTTTTTACACGGAGGAGGCATCCCCACTTCTGTTAGGCAACTAGGACTGTCTTCCCACAAGCCACATGCATACATAGGAGGGGAGGCTTCTCTTGCCCAGGTCAGAGAGAAATGGACCTGTGGTCATTTCTTTTCCCACCTATAGGAGCCTTCTGCAGTGGGCCACGTCCTGGGGGACGTGTGGCCGCCAACCTGTGTCCTGAAGTTGTGTTTTCTCCTCTGCTTCAGTTGCCTCTTCCCAGGGACCCAGGGGACAGAAGGGCAAGGAGCAGTGCACAGGTTTTCTCTGCGTGTGTTCAGTCAGCAACCATTTTCCTTTGCAAACAGAGGCCCATTTTAGAAGGCGAGCGCTCGGCGTTGTGTCTGAGACAAGCCCATCATGGAATGGGCTTATGCTGCTTGCACATTGCGACCAGCCAGGGCGCCTGTTCTGGGGAATGGTAGTGCAGCCCCGCGGCCCGGGTGCCCCTAATGCTTCCTCCAAGAGGCCACCTGAGCTCTAGATCAGTCCCTCTGCACACATCACTGGGCGCATCGCCTGGTGCACCTCCTCTGGCCTTCAGAGCCATATTTACTAGTCATTATTATTTCCAAAGTGCATCTTGTGTGATATCAGTGCAGCAGTAAAATGGCTTTTTCCCCTCCTCTCCATGGAGTTACTTCAAAACCTGCTCCTGGCTGAGGGCAGGGGACAGTCCTCCTTATGAAAACCTTTGTGGAGCGGGAAGGGAACGCCTGGAAGCCTTGCTCACCTTCTCTGGTGGTGCTCTGGGAAGGAAAGGCTCAGGGCAGACGGGGCGGGCACCCTGCGGGCTGTGGGGGACCCTCCCCGGGCCATTTGGGAAGCTGAGGCTGAAAGCTCCGGGTATTTACCCAGCCCGGTCACCTGCATGAGGAATGGGCCAGGAGGGTCATGTGATCGGGAATCAAGGCAAACACAAAAGAATCCATTTATTATCCTGGCAGGAAATTTGTTCTTTGGATTCTGTAGCTGCAGACATAATGATTTCATTTCCTTCAGTGAAGGGAGATTAATGGCCCTCACCCCTGGGCCTGTGTGGTTTGCTGTTTCCTCTATTTCCCTAAGTGTTGTCAACTCTGATATGCCTTCCTTTCCATGGGGTCAGAGGGTGTGTGCTGGTTCATGCTGATTAACGGAACGTAACCTTCCCTGTGGAGGGCCCCAGCATACTCGGAGGTGACCCAGGTTCACACACGCACACTATGGGAAAATGTGCCCTCTACAGAGAGGCTGTCCATGGGAGCCTCTGAGACCTCCCAGCACAAGCAGGACCGGGCTTGGTCCCCGCCCACCCCCATCCCCCCTTCCGATGTAGCTACTCATCTTGCAGCCAGAAAAGTGTGTTAGGGCATCGATCCCACCGGAGACAGCTGGGGCTAGGACCGCCACCAGCGCGGCCACTGCACATTAGCTGTGTGACTTGGAGTAAGGCATCTAACTTCACCGAGCCTCAGTTTCCTCATCTGTGAAATGTGCACATTGTACCTACTTTACCAGGCCTTGGAGAAGATTAAATGTGATCTGTGTCAAAGTGCTTTTAGACCATAATCCTCCTCAGAAGTTGCAGCCACTTATGGCCCTTCTGGACTCCTGGTGGCTGTCTGGAGGAGAGTCCCTAGTGCGGAACCAGTCTTGTTTAAAGTCGTGAGAAGGGGGTTGGCCTGCCCTGAGACGAGGAGTTCAAGAAGGCAGGAGGAGGGAGGCCTTGGCCAGGGCGCTCCTCACAGGAGCATCGCCGAGTGACGTGGCCGTTTGACTTGGCCCTAGTGTTTTACACTGCATGGAGCAACTTCCCATATGGGGAGTCAAATTCCGTGTCTGGCTAAGGATTAGTGCTGTGTTTAAAAAAAAAAAATCAGGCTTAAATAATTTTCCCACTGTGGCCTCAAGACAATCATGTGTCCTGACTCCCCAGATTCAGGCTCTGGATTGTGAGGCGCTGCGGCTGCCCCTCACTTAGTTGGCCCACAATCAGTGCTTAATGGCTATCTGCTCATTAAGCACCTTCAATTAAACAAAACTTTTGCATTCCAGAGAGACGCAGAGGTGATCGATTTGGGGAAATCTTTTGTATTTTTCCCATGCCTCAGTTTCCCAGCGGTGTCTCTGCTCCCTCCCAGCCACACATTCATAATGGAGAGTAATGAGTTTCTTCTGCTCTGCATAAAGAGATGTCAGATTGAATGAAATAAAAATAAATCGAGTTAAATGGACAGAGCTGTTGAATACAGGAATGCACCATGAGGCTGAGTGGTTGTCTGTTCCGAACAGGATGAGGCTTTCAGCAGAGATTTATTTCAGGGAAGTCTGCCTGGAGGCAGGGGTGTGTCTCAATGAAACATTGCTAAAAACAAGTTAAATATGGATAACAGGGCAATTTTAATAAACATTTTACTTTTAATATGTTTATAGTGTTGTTAATTATTTCTCTAAGTAGAGAAAATAGAAATCGTAGCACATTGAACAAAGACTGCTGATTAGGATAATAAAATGGAAATTTTAATCAAGACGATAACTTTAAGTCAAAGGAGGTTTTCTCCTAGGCTGCTGGAGCTCTCATCTTTATTAAACATCCCATTGATCACCACCACTCCATTCAGCACGAGCATTAGATTAATATTGACAATTTAAAATAGAAATAACTTTTTCTTGCCTTTCTGGCGCTGCTGTGATGACAGTGCTGGAGACGTTGAGGAGGCCATCGTGAGCTGTCGTGCTTTGTTTCCTGGCTGCAGTTGGTTGCCAACATCCCAGCCGGACTTTAAGGTGCCAGCCCCTCGGGGTGGCAGCTCCTCACTGACAGTGCAGCCCCCTGAGTCTCATGTGCTCCTCACTGAGAAAGTGAAAGGCCTTTGGCAGCTTGAGAGTGTCTCTTCATGGTGGAAGCAGGCCCAAAAGTCACAGGCTTCTATTTTCCAATCCAATCAGAGAGATTTGTTGAGTAACTGCAAGGTACCAAGAGAGGCAAGGCTCAGCGCTGCCCTGCACAAGCCCCATGTGCGCACAAGGCAAGAGGCCCGGGTCTCCCATGAACGTGCGGGCAGAAGCACCGCAGAGGTCTAGGGCAGTGAGTCTCACAGTGGGGCACCTGGGCCACCAGCATCAGCGTGCACACTAGGGGCTGAGATCCACTGCCTTTAACCACTGGTTCGCAGACTTTGGCATCAGAATCACAGGGAGGGCTCGTTGACCCCGGCTGCTGCTCCCCCACCTCCAGTTTCTGAGTGGGTAGCTTTTGGGTGGAGTCTCGAACCGGCACTGGAACAAGTCCCCAGGTGATGCTGGTGACCGCAGCTTGAGAAGCACTGATTTAGGCTACGAGAAGACTGCTGGGAACAGCGCCAGGAGGACTGCACGGAGAAGGGGCCTTTTAGCCTCCACAGGAGGAGTGGAGAGGATAAGCCCCTGGAAGGGGAAGGGGACAGAGCCCGAAAAAGGAAGTTTGGAGGGCAGCTGGTCCCGGAGAGAAGGTGTTTGGCCTAAAAGCCTTTGCATTGGACGTGGAGGTGGCCCGGCAGGTGGACCTGGGAGTGATGATGGGGGCTCTCTCCCCATCTCCGAAGAGGGGTGAGTGTCACACAGTGGCTGCCCCCTGAGAATAAAGGAGGACCCCAAGAGAAAGCCAGGAGACCAGGGGTCAGAAGCCACTCCCGCCAGCTGACCAGCTGCCTCCTGAGGCAGAGCGCAGCCAGGCTGCTGCCAGGAGGCTCAGGGCTGGGGGCCCTCACTCATGCCTGCCCCTGCGGTCAGCTGCTCTAGCCCACATTGCTGCCTTTGCTGGGCAGAGGGCGAGAAGGGGCAGATGTGCCTCCTGGAGCTCTGCTCCACAACCCCCCGTGGGAAAGGACCTCTGCCTTGGGAAGAGGCCTGCCACCTCCCGGTGTTAGGCCCGCGGGGCCGGCTTCGGGGGTCACCCCACAGTACAGCGGCCTTGGCCTTCGGGTGCCCCTCTGAGGAGTCCCTTGGCCATTTCGGGAGGCTGCTCCTGGGGGCTGTGCTTTGGTGCGCTGGGGAGGGGACAGGATCATAGACGCTGACAGCCCCAGACCTGCGCCACTTCCTCTGTAAGCCAAAGAGCTCGGGACTCCTCACCAGCCCTGAAATCGAGGCCCGTACACCAGTGAGGGGGAGCAGGAGCGGTCCCTGGGCCTCTACCCGGACCTGCCAGGCGTGCCCACAGGGTCTCCCGCCCTCTCAAGACTGTCTACTGCACGGGCCCAACGAGAACCTTCCGGCCTGGGTGACAGGCGCCTTCGAGCTCTGCGCGCTGCAGTCAGCCGGGTGCCGCGGCTCCAGCCGTCAGGGCCGTCCGCGAGCTCATGCGCTGGGCCCCCAAAGAAGCTGTGGCCTCCTCCCCGGAGCCCCTTCATTCCTTCACCTTCCTGATCCTCTCGGGCTTCTTAAATGGGCTACATCGTTTTCTTAAAAGGTCTCTTTCTTTTCCTTGATCATAAAATTGCCAAGGAACAATGGCTGTCATTTAAAACAGCAGCATTAAAGCTCCTTTCCACTACTGCCATGTCATCGCTCTTCCACATCAGTGTCCCGGGGCTCTCAGGAGAGGAGAGCCTGGCCTCAGTACCTCCTGTACCCCTGGGTGAGCCAGCCGGCTGGCCGACACCTTCTCTGAGAAGGAGGGTGTTCTCCACACAGGCCCTGGGGAGACTGCCCTGGTCTGGGGCCTGAGAGAGGTGAGGGTGGGAGACCTTCAGAGGTGGGGACCCCTCAGTGTTCTTGGGGGTCCTCTGGGCTTTCCCTCACTGACTGCCCTCCTCCAGGGATGGGAAACGGGGGAGTGTGGGACAGGAAGATGCCTGTGTCCCAGACACAGAGGTGAGAAGGGGCTGTGGGGCCTCGGCTGACTTCGGGAGTCGTGCGTGAGCAAGGAGGAGCACCCTGCTGTGCTGTGCCCACACCACGGGCCTGGCACTCTGGCGCATTCTCTAACTGGGGTAGGGGCTCATAATTACCCCGCTCCTCCTTCCCTGGGGGGCTCCCATGTTGCCCTTTGGGTTTGAGAAAGGTCAGGCAGCTGCCCCAGGGAGCAGGGTCCCCTGCTGCAGTCCCTCTGGCTTGTGTGTACAGAGCCAGCAGGGTGTGCATCCCCTCCCTCCTGGGGACAGCCCTGTAGAACCTGCTGGAAGGGAAACCTCACTGCAGTGGAAGGATGTGCCTTGGCCTCTGCCTGATCAGGAACTGCCTTTCTCCTGGCTTCCCTGTTGGGTCATTGCCCTGTTTCCTCTTGGGCTGCAGGCCCAGTGTGTTTCAGAGGAAAAGTGCTGGTTCGGTGTCCCTTGAGTCTGACTGGGTCCGGCAAAGAGAGAAAGGGAGGCTGGGGCCCCCAGGGCAGGGCAGGTGTCACCTGGAGGGAAGAATCCGGACTGCAGGGCGGCAGACAGCAGGTTACACATGCTTCCTTAATGACAGGACAGCTTCTCAGCGACAGGTCCCCAGGGGTAGTTAAGGTCAGGGACAGACTCCTTTCCAGGCGCTTGTTTGGGGTCTACTCCCTGTCCAATCCCAGTGCTCTGGTTCCAGCTCCTCCTCCCCTGTCCCTTCCCTCCTTTTCCTCCCCCGCACTGCCCTTGCCTTCCCTGAGCTTCCCCCTCCCCACATGGGTTATTTCCTCTTCCTCTCTCCTTTCCCTCCCTTTCTCATTCTCCCCCTCATCCCCTGCACTTCCTTACACCCCTCCCCTACCTCCTCCTCCCATAACTGGGCTTCCTTCTATAGGCACCCCCTCCCCACCAGCAGGCTCCCCTTCTGTGGTGCAGGTGCACCTGAACTCTGTGTGTGTGCGTGGCCAAGTTCACACGGCCGGCTTGGCTCCTGCAGTCTCATTTATTGGGCTACTGCCAGCCAGTTGTAGGGGCAAAGCCATGCTCACGGTCCTCTGTGTCCCATGGGCACTGTGGCTACTCTTCCCTGCCTGACGGGGTCATTTGTTACAGAGCTGAGCTTGGTTCACATGTTGGCTTATAAGAGAAGGTGTAAATAGTAAATCCCCTTTGTTACACATTATTGAATTATGTTGGCTGAAAACATATAATGGGATAAAATCTTGAAAATCGTTTGTGACCTTGTTGACCATTGTGTGCTGTGTCCATGCTAAGAACTGAATTCTCGTCCTCTGCCGGGTTCTGGAGGCCTGACTGCTTCCGTGGACCTGAGGAGGAGCCCGGGTCTTTATGCCTTCTCCTCTGCTCATTGTCCGCTTTGACACTGTGCCCGAGGGTGGATTTTCAGCAGAGCCCCAGGGGTGCTACAAAGGCCTGTCCGAGCTCGGATCACGTGCGCCGCCTCCCTCCTGGGAAGGAGGCTGTGCACTTAACCTACCTTGGGGATGTTTTCCTACCCGTTTTAAGTGGTCACAACGGGACAGCGCACTGCCATCTGGTGTCACCTGCCCGCCTCCTCCCCTTACCCCTGTCCTCCGCAACGGTCCCCTCCTTTCAGCTACCCACCCCTCTGGCCGTCTGCCTGGACCCTAAATCTGCAGCCACAACACACCCTGCCCCTCCTACCCTGGCAAACAGCATTTTCACAGATGGCTCCGTTAAATCTGGATGGATTCCGAAGATGTTATTTGATTTCTGCAGCCCTCTTGTGCCAAGACCATATGGGGCTACAGGAGAGAAGGGCAGAGGGTTAGGGACTCACTCCCCCACCCCGACTCCCACCCCCTGTGTCTCCTTCGGGCAACTTCTTCATGGTATTTCAGTAAAGCCTTGGTGGTAAGGAGGTGGGAGTTTGGAGAGGGTTTTTGTACGTGGATCCAACTGCAGCAGGAGGCGTCAGCCTCTCCAGGAGAATTGCATGCCTGAAAAGCCCCCAAATAACATTTGGAGAGGAGGAAACCACTCTCCTTTGGGACTTGGGGGGTGCAGGCATCTGTGTGTGCGGTAAATGTGGGGAGACAGACAGACAGACCCAAGTGCCCTAATTAGTGGTTTGTGTTGTACAAAGAATGACCAACCCTGTCTTCAGCTGAGGGCCACAGTCATAGGGTAAGGGCGGGGACAAGGACATCAGTGGAATAGTGAGGTGTGAATGGGGAGCTGACCCTGCTGCCGACCACCGTAAGCGTCATGTCCCTGCCCATCGCATCGGGAGGGCAGGGGAGGTCCCTGCCGGCTCTGGCTTTCTGTGACCGTCACATGTGAAGAGGGAGAGAGTGGAGCTGGGGGGAGAGAGGGCGGCAAAAAGAGAAAAGACAAAAGAAATAGACAAGGCAAGGCCAAGGAGGGGAAGAGGAGGAAGCAGAACAGAAGAGAAAACAGAATGAGAGAAGAATGGGGAGAGAAGGGAAAAGGGAGAGAAAGGCAAAGAAAGGCTTGCCTGCCTGCGGGTGGCCAGGGGAGGAGAGGAGGGAAGGCCGGCAGAGCTTGCAGGGGCGAGGGCACCGTGCTCCTGTGTGATTCAGCGCCCCCGCCCCTGACGTGGGTCAGTCCAGAGAAAGCCAGAGGGGGTGGGCGGTGCCCCCGAGACACCCAGTTCCTGCGTGGGTTTGGGCAGCCTCTGGCAGAGCACCTGGAAATGGAAAAATATGCAAACATGTTTTAGGGATAAAATCAGCAGATTTTAGGGATGGGTTGGTTATGGGAAGTCGGGGATAGGGAGTTGTCAAAGGTGTTGTCCAGGTTTCTGGCTTTTACAGCCAGTGGATGGTGGTGCCGCTTGTTGAAGTGGGAGGCAGGGAAGACTAGCACGTTTGGGGGACTTTGATGTGCTGACTTGAGACGCTGTGTCGTATGAGGATTGTCAGTGGGCGTCAGGGAGGGTGGATGTGTGGCTCGGGCCTCGGAGGAGGGCTCTGTGGTTGGTACTGAGGTGGAAAGTTGGGAGCCACAGGTCCACAGATGGTGGATCCTCCCAGAGGCACTGTGGCCCAGCAGTGTTCCTGACCTCTTCTCATTAAGTGTGGAGGGAAGAGAAGGCTCTGGGCTCCCCTACCCAGAACTAAAGCAGGAGTGAAAAATGAGAGACATGGGTGGTAGACAGGAGCCACATCGCGTCTCTGTGAAGAGCAGTCTCCTTAACCAGGATGTAGCCTGTGTACGGTCCTCCCCGTGAGCCCACACGCAGCCTCAGACTGGCTTGCTCCAGCCGGCTCCCGCCAGTTCTGAGCTCTGTTGGTGAGCGAGCAGGTGCACAGGTTCCTCTCCTGCCCTGGAGACGATCGAGGCTCCCGTGCAGAAAAATAGTGTTTGTCTTGCTGTGGCCCCAAGATGAGGTCAGGTGGGCTGGCTGTGGGCTCTGGGTGTGTAATGAATAGGGGGCATTGGGAGTAACGGTGTGACAGGAGTACCAGTAGGTGCTCAGTGACTATGTGTGGAATGAACAGGTGTCTAGGTGAGTCAGTGTCTGCAGCCCCTGGAGGCAGAGGCATGGGGATTCTGCCTGATGACCTGGGGAGACTGAGTTGAACTGAGCCCAGGAACAGCCATGCTGAAGGAAGAGATTCCCTGAAAAGTGATATGTGTCCTCGTCTGAGCCTCTAATGTCTCCCTCTGGATTAAGTCAGACCCACCGTGAACCTGGACTTACGGTTTCTACTCCTCAAGGAACTGCTTTTTACTGCACTGCACTTTGGAGAGATGCCATCAACCCGCACTGAGGGGTTTTCGACTTAACAGCTCTGTGAAACTCTTGGTGGTGTTTATTGTGAGGGTGTCTTTGGCAGCATTCATTGCATTACACTGTGTCCTCTGTGGGGACCCTTGGGAGGCATTTGCTTCAGGCTTCCATATCAAGAACAGCCGGGCTTTTCTGAGCAATCATTTTGTTTATATCCTATGGACCCTGTGACCCGTGTAACTGATCAGGTTTTTCTCATCCATTGGCTGGTACAAAATCCAGTTCCAGGATGTGTGGCTTGGCCATAGAAAATGACTTATTTTAGCCTCACCATAGGCTCCAATTTATGTCTTTACTCTGATTGAGTTTGGCTTGTTCCTTCTCACTTAGTTTTCTTTAGAGATTATTTATTGCTTGTTTTTTATGACTGTAAAACAAATATAGATGCTCTACAAAAAGTTAAGAAAATACAGATAAGTATATATAAAGAAGAAGATTAATTATAATCCCCACCCCTTCCTTGTGGCAGTCTGTTAAATTGTTCAATTTTCTGTCTCTTTCCTATGCATTCATTAGTGCACAGCACATAGAGACATGCAGACACATGCAGACATGTGCACAGTACTCAATTTCACCACCTTATATATAGTGCATGGTAACTTTAAAAAAATAGCAATATTTTTTTCATTTGGTTACTTATATATCAGAGTATTTTACATAATCCTTGTTAGCCACCTTAAATCCTCGGAAATAAGTGAGTTATAAATAAAATCAAATGTAAGATTTAAGGCAGAGACTTCCAGGGAAGCTTTTGCACCCAAAGTGAAGCAAGATCTGCAGCAAAATCTAGAGAAGGGCCTGAGGGTTTCTCAAGAGCCAGAGGCTCTGTGCTGGAGAGACAGACAGAGACAGAGAGACAGACAGAGAGCCTTGAGGGGAATTCAGACACATTAGAAGAAGTTTTAAGGTGCCTACTGGATCCTACAATCAGCTGGAAGAAACTTTGGGGCAACTGTGTGCTATTAGAAATGGGGGGATGTGCATCCTCTGAATGACAACTTTACCACTCGTCTGAGCAGAGATATCAGAAGTTACCTTAAAGCACCAAATGACTCCTGGTTATAGACTGAGCTGTAACCTCATTGAGTGTATTAACTACAGTGGGATGATACTTGAGAAATATTTCTGGATACACTTTTCCCCATCTGTAGGCTGGTTTGTTTCCCTGTAGCCCTTCCACAAATGATGCTGGGGGAAGGAGGGAGGGAAAAGGAAGCCAGGACCCAGAGAAGTTTCTGCTCCACTGAAATAACTTGTGATACTGAGCCCTGACCTGGTACCCAGTTCTCTTCTGAGTGTTACGTTTATTCATCAGTCACAATCCACAAGGCGAGTCTGAGGTTATTTGGATTATACCCCTTTAACAGATGACGAAATAGAGGAAGAAAGCAGTCAAGGACTTACTCAAGGTCATGTACTATGAATGGGTGGAACCAGATCCAAAGTCAAGTGGAGACCATTGACAGGGTTAGCAGTGGATGCGTGGAGAGAATCAGCGGGTGGGACCAGCCTAGAGTGGGGCTGCATCAGGGCCAGGATGACTGTGTGCGGGTGCCCAGGGCCTCCACAGCCCCTGAGCCTGAGGGACCCAGTGGTTCCACCTCCCCTCAAAGGGCAGGCCTGGCCCTCCGTGTGGGTGGGGACAGGCGCAGACAGCTGCATCTCATGTACCCCCCTTACCACCACTACCCGTGAAGTTAGCTCAGCTTCCCGGTGGCCCACTCCATCTTGGGGCTGGAGGAGGGAGGGCAAATAAGCCAGAGTAATCTGAAGAGAGAGTCTTTTAAACTGGAATAAGTGGAGTTTTCTTTAACTTTACAGTCTTTTTTTGTCTGTCATCAACAGAGCTGAGGGCTGATCAGCAGGACATCAAATTTCAGATCTGATTTGTCCAATACGATAGCTCCTAGCTGTGTGTGGTATTGAGCAGCGGAACTGAGACAGTCCTGAGAGGTGCTCTAAGTGTGAAATATACCCTGAATTTTGAAAACTTAGTATGAGAAAAAGAATAAAATATCCCAGTAATTGTTATATTAATTACAAGTTTAAATGGTAATATTTTGGACATACTGGGATAAGTTAAATTATTAATATAAATTTTACACTTTTTTACTTTTAATAATGAGATTACTGAAAAACTTTAAATATGTGACGGTCATATTTCTGTTGGACAGCACCCTTGCAGACAAGAAAGAAGGTTGAAAAAAAAGGAAGGTTGTGTTTTTTGCACATCTCACTGATGCATAAAGTGTATCTAAAGAAGCACTGTGTCCTCCCAGTGACAGCATTTAGTTGGGTTCTTTTGGTTGTGGAAATTGAGAGCTTCCCAAATGACTGGACAGGGTGCGTGGTGAGGACCTGGTGGCAGGACACCAAGGGAAGCCGAGTGAGCCAGCCCCGGGACGGCAGAGGAGGCGAGCCCCTCTGGAGCGCTCCTGGGAGAGCAGGGCTGCCCGCAGCCAGCACGCCTCATGCCTGTCCACTCTGTCTGCTTCCCCTGGCACATGGTCTTTCTGTTCACTCAGTGCTGTTTCCCTCCCACTGAGTTCCTGCTTCTGCCTTGCTTGTCTAGCCCGGACTCATGCCTTCCGCTCAGCCTAGGCTCCTCCTAGCTGCCTCATCTAGTGCATTGCTTTATTCCTGATACAGGCATTCTGGTGGGGGAGATCCCCCTTTTCATCCACACCAGGCCATGTAAGGGTGTTGCCAGCCTGTGGCCCACTCAGCGGCTGTGTCTGTTTGGATGCCAGCTTGGCATGGGCACTGAGCAGGGGCAGGGAAGTTGGGACTGCTGGGCACCATGACAGTGGGGGTGGGGTTAGTCATGCAAACAGAAGCAAAGACTGGCAGGGTCCATGCTGGGGGGCAGGCCTGCTCAAAGCTCCTTCCAGAAGTGATGCCTGGTACATCTCCAGGGTGGAGGGCAAGGCAGAGCCTGCTGGAGCCTGCTGCCTCCAAGTATTTCAATTCTATCACCAATTCCCCTCTGCCTGTACAGTAATGTGACTCACCGTGCAGCTTGTCTATCAGAGAGGGAGTGTGCTATGGGCCAACACAGGTGTTCTGGCTACCTGGGTAGGTTCGAAGTTCACCTGAAAGTGACACATAGGTGCCCTGGTTATACATCACTCTATGTGAATGTCATTAGTGTGAGTCAGGCCCTCTGCTATTACTGTCATGGGTCTGACCTAGTGTGGGGTGACCTCTCCAAAGGTGGTCACTTTGGTGGGCTTCCTGGAAGCTCTCCAGGGGGCCTAGTGTGTGCCATCCCCCCATCTAACTTTTACAGACTTGCTTCAGGCTGACAACACTCTCTTGCTCCCAGTGGCACCAGGTCTGGACCCATTGACATCATGATCATCCTTGTCACCTCCAGGATGTCCCTGCAGATCGGAGTGATGGGGACTCCTTGCTCAGGGCCCCAGGAGCCTGCCTCGTTACCATGCCAAGTCCTCATTTAGTCTTCTAACCAGTCAGAACCAAGGGCGATGTTTTCAATGTGTTTGTGAGCACTCGAAATGGCACATGGGAGGGCATCTGGGGCTACCATAGCTGAGTAATTAAACAGGGAGAATGTATCTGATGTCCAGGTAATTACTGCTGAACATCTGCTAAATATGGAGTTTCACTGATGGCTGGTGTTGTTAGGCACGAAAATGATGGTGTGTTTGCACTCAACATGGCAAGGGATGATTTAAAATCTGTTCCCATCAGCAGCCCCAACATAAATTAAGGAGCCTGGAGCTTATGTAACCTGACCCCAAAATCACTTGCAGAAAGGGGCCCAGGAAAATTTCTGTGCTTTGGCAAGGCTGCTAGAAATAACAGCATGAAATAATAGAATGTGGCATGAGAAATGATCCCTGAGATCTGGTCACGTCCACTCACCTGACATTGGGGAAACTGAGGCAGCACTGGGGAGGGAGATGGTCACATAGCCAGTGACAGGGCTTGGGCCAGGGTCAGCCAGCTAGAGTCTCCAGCCAGGATGTCCCCCTAACAGGTCCCATAGCCCGGCCTGCTCTGGCAGATCCTTTGGAAGCACTTACTGACAACACTGGGCCCCCTTTCACCAGCTGAGCGGGGATCCTGGGTTGGGCTCCAGCCAAGTCTGCTGTACAGTAACGTGTTGGGCAGGCTGCTTGCACCATGTCCTCTCTACCTGCACGGCCACGTTAGCTGAGACCCGCAAAGCAGAGGAGGAATCCAGGGAGGTTTCTCCTCCGGTTTGGAGGGCTTTTACTTTTTCTCATCCACTTCTCAGGGGCAAAGAAACATCCTGGTCTTCTCCAGGTTTCTAGCCCCTCTTCTGTGAGCATCTTCTAGTTAACTGTTTTAGGTTCCACCCCAGGGACATTTGCTACATTATCTTCTCTCCTTCTCCCTCTCTAATTACTCCTCCTGGGTCTCGCTGGGTGGCTGTCAAATGATGGTCGCCAACCAGCTGAGAAAATTCTTCTGCAACATAGCTTCAGGGTGGTGATAACCAACAGCCTAAGGGAAATTTGCCTCGGGCAGCACCTTCCACCCTGCTTATCCTGCAGGGAGTTACTTGGGGGGCGGTAGAAGGTTGCAGCCTGTTCCAGGCCATTCTGATTAAGATTTGTGGCAAGTCTGGGCTCTGATCTAGGTCCAGCAGTCCCAGACTTGAGATCTTTAGAGCACCTGTCCCACAGTGATGCTCTGTGAAGCCTGAATCTGCCACCACCTGGCTGAGCCCCGGCTGAGCCTTTTGCCAGAGCCTGTAATGGGCAGCCAGGGCCTTCATAGCATCTTCCTTCCCATCCTCAACACCCTGACTTTTGTCCCCATGGAGCCTGGCAACTGCACCATTAGGACTTTGAATTTCCCTACCCAAGAGCAATCATTCATTCAATTAATAAGCATTTATTTGCAAACTTTTCCCTTTTTGAAGTACTGATTTGTTCCCAAATCGCTAAGTTCATTTTTTTTGGTGATTCCTCTTCTAATTTGTTCAGATGCATACAAAGTTACTGTTAATATTTCCCTTGCTTTCCATGATCTTTGTAATTTCCATTTTTCAATGTTTTCCCCTTAGTCCGTAAGGTGGCTATGTAATATTTAGCCTTCCTCCTGTTTCGTGGAACTAGGAATAAGTATATCATACACCCAGCTTTCTGTCATACTATTTTTCTTTCTTTCGGTAAACGAAGAGTAGATTATTTTTGAACACTGTTACGGCTGTTGACAGTACAGAGTTGTATCATATGCACATTTAAGTGATGCGAATGAACTCTAACAAAGGGAAGGTGTGACGACACACACACACACACACACACACACACACACACACACACACACACACACA
>JAQQAC010020790.1:24085857-24111571 GCA_029783875.1 Phataginus tricuspis | reverse complement strand
ACACACACACACACACACACACACACACACACACACACACACACACAGAAAGGGCTGTGCTGACTCCTTAGCCAGACTCTCTCCTGTAAGCCTGGCATTCTGGGAGCCTCTTGCCACACCCTCATTAAAAACTCTTGGTGTTAAAGATGCGTGGTTTTCATGTTCTCTGGCCCCTAAGTGTGCGCCGGCTGCTTCATCTGGCACCCAGCCAAAGGAAGGGGCCATCTGTCCCTGGGTTGCTCAGAGACATAGAAGGATGACATGGTCACCATTCCAGCGCGGCGCCTTCCTCAGGGACTCTTGAGGGCAGCTTTGACTCTAGGGACCTTCAAACCTAGACCTGGCACAGGAAGCAGCTCCATTTAATGCTTTCCAGAGAGGTTCCTTGGCACTCGCTGTGGAAGTAGAGCCTCTCACCAGTCACTGCGCCCCCCATGACCCCAGCTCAGCACAGATTTAATGGGGGAAGAGAAGCACTTCAAGGCTCACTATTGAACTTGCGTGTGTTTACTGCATGTTTGTTTTACTTTTTGTGTTTCCCCCCTTGGTAATTGCCCGGATAGGGAAGATGGAGTGAGAAGCAGACTGCATGAGGGGCGCATTTGGAGGAAATCGGGGGCTGGAATGCCAGTGAGTGGGTGGGGCTGGGTTTGCAGATGTTGGAATCGGAATGAGAAGGAAATGAGGAGGGGATGGGGGGACATATATGCAGAGCCACGTTAGGGCCCCAAGGAGCAGAGAGTGACCCTGGGATTGGACAAAGAGATGCAGTGGAAAGATGATAATGCCATCCCAGAGCTGTTGAGGGTCAGGGCATTTGAGAAGAAAGCCGTGGGGAGCATGGGATATGGCCGAGAGAGCCAGCAAAGAGGCTGGGAAGCGCACCTTTGGCAGGATTATTTCCTGGCACAGTTAGACAAGGAGGAGATGGGTAGGTAGGCAGTGAGCCTCTAGTGTAGACCATCTACTGGAGGGTTTCAGGAACCCAGATTAGAGAATCTGCAGTACCAGCCAGAGGAGGCGCACAGATTACAGAATAAGGAGAGCCAGGGCAGCTTCCAGAAAGAATAGTGCACTGGAAAGAAGGTGTGTGAAAGAGTTAGGGAAGGGATGGGGGGCAGAGGGAGAGAGGAGGAGAAACCCTATCCCCCAAAGGTGGGCAAGGCATGCTTAGCACCGCTGGGGATAAGAGAAGCCCACGCATAGTGTAGTCCCTGGGCTTCTGCCCCATATCTAACATGGGTGTTCACTCAGAGGGGCGAAGAGGATCCCTCAAAGATGCGAGCCGAGCAGCATCCCAGCTGGGCCTAGGGTGGGGCTCTGTCCTGCAGGGGCTCCTTAGAAGTCCACCTTGGCCTCATCGCCGCCCCTGCCCACGGTCAGTTGTCAGATGCTCAGGCACTCCTGGGCGTCCTGGGTGAGGGAGGGATGCAGTGGGAAGCAGGAAATGATAGGCTTGCCCTTGCCTTCCCTGCCTTCTAGGAACATGTGGCCCGGCACAGAAGGTGGCAGGGTGCATGGGCCAAGCCACCTGGGCATCTTGCAGGGTGGGAGGAGAAGCACTTTGAGGTCAGAGGTGTACGCTCCATGGATGTCCACACCTGGAGCCCTGAAACAGATGTACACCTGCCTTAACCACAGTTCTTTCCCTGGGATATTGGCCTATTTGGTCATGGAATTATTTTGCTGGACGAACTATTATTCTTTCTTTTATTCAAACCGTGTGAGCTCCAAAAAAAAAGGCACCCGATTAGGATAAAACTTTAATTAAATCGAAACACCAATTAAAACATATCATCAATTAAAATAGAGCACTAATTAAAGTGCTCCCGAGAAGCAGCAGCCGATACAGTCCAGTGACCCGGGAGCACCAGCCTTTGTCACAGGGTGGCTGGAGGGCCAGCTCGATGTGCTGTTGGGGCTTTTGGGGTTTAGGGATCAAGAAACTGGGCTGCCTTTGGGCCCTGGGAACAGGACACCTCCCTTGCTGACTCCTTCAATAGTTGGTGAGCCTCTTGCTCTCCCCCCGATGGCAGCGGGGCTCCTGGCAGGTGCTGGCTGCAGATGGAGTCAGCAGAGCTGTCCTCATGGGGCCCAGAGTGGGAAGGGCTGCAGGGCACACACAGGGCTTTGCAGGTACCATCCCTGACAGTCACTTTGATTCACACCCGCATGGATGTTTGTGGGTGTTGTTTTCCTTCCTCTTGGGGTGGGCTTTGGGGCTGTCCTTGGTTATGTGGTTCTCAGACCACTGTGTGCGTCCCTAGACAGCACCTGGGGTGGGTTCTAAGCTCCCCAGGTGTGACAGACCTGGCATTCATGACTTCGTGCCACTTGGGCCCTCCTACCTGTCTTCTCTCATCTACCGTGCCTGTGTACACAAAGGCCCTCCGTTCAGCGGCTCCAATCTCCAGCTAACTGGCAAACTGCTAGAAGTAATGATGTTTCTCTAAAGCTGTCCCTGGCCACCTCCTCCCTGAGGCCCAGTCAGACACATCTTCCTACTGTTCCTCTGTCTGTCTGTTGGCCTTGATCAGACTGATTCACATCATATTGCAATTACTTACATGCACAGCCACCTCAATTCCTTTGCAGAAGTCAGGGTGTAAGTTAATAGTATTCAGTTACATCTGTCTTGTGTTGTGGACTGCATGTTTTTAAGAGTAGCGATTGGCCTTTATTTTGTTATCATTCCTTCATTTGTGTAAGTACTTTAAGAATTTTGTATTTCACTCTTCTAAGGAAGAGTTCTATTTTGACAGAACATCATCTGTGTGTGAAAGAGCCCCTCCAGTCTCTGTCCCTCGCTCCCCACCGGCAGAGGCTGGGACCTGCGCACCGGGTCCCAAACCAGCCCCGCCTACCTGATGGGAGCTCATGGCAAGAGCAGGCGAGTTCTTAGGAGAAATCAGTGACCTTACGTGCGCTTGTCTTTTAAACCCCGTGCTTTTAAGTGGCAGCAAGCTCCACCAGGAACAAAAGAAGGGAGAAATTAGGTAAAAGGAGAATCAATATTTGTGTTGGGCTTTTAAAGACTTAACAGTCTTTCACTATACTTAGTTCTGGGGAATAGGGCTGTTACTCCAGGGCTTCTGGAGCAAGCCTTGCAGAAGAAACTCAGCATTTTGCATTTGCTCATTCACCTCAGAGCCTGGAAATAGGAGAGCAAGGTGTGGCATCTCCTGCAAAGCATTTTTCCTTTTTCTCTAACATTGTGTCTTCTTACTCAGCTTCATATTTAAAGTGGAGACCAGGAAAGGCTGGCCTGCTGTGTTGATGTCCTGTGTGTCAGGCGTCCTACACACACCCAGACTGCATCCATCCCGGCCCCGTGGTGAAAGCAGATAGTAACGGTGGGCAGCTTGTTTACATTCCATTTACAGCCATGTATTAGTTTTCATTCGGGAGGCAGGTGGTGGGGTAGTGGGGCCCTGGGACTGTGCTGTGGGCAGTCAGTGTCTCCCCTGGGGTCAGGAGGGAGGCTGACTCATCGGGAAAGTGCTTTCAGGAACGGGGAACATTCCGTCCTCTCTTCTAAGAACAGCAGAGGTGTCGGCTCAGCTGCATCCGGATGCCCCAGGCTCGGGCCTTTCGGTTTATCTGCCTCCACGTGCCTCTCCTCTGGCCCGGCTGCAGTCAGTTAGTTGCTTTTGTGTGAGGTTCTGTTCGCCTCCTTCCTTTTTAATCCCCAGCTCTGTGCGTTGTGAGCCGTGCTCTGCAATCCCACTGTCAGGAGAAGGCCCCCAAAGGCCTGGGCCCTGGTTCTCAGCTGTTAGGAAGGATCCTTGATTCCAGAAACCCGGCTGCCTGTTTTCCTCCCTGAGCAACCGCTTGCTCGCCTCTCCTCTCTTTGTGTGCGTGCCTCTGCACTCACAGGCTCTGCTCCTAACACCCCTGCCACTCTGCCCTCCTTTTCCTTTTCTGAAGCTCGTCTCAGGCCCTCATAGGTCCTCTGATTCTAGTTTGCTCTCTCTCCCTCCTCCCTCCTCCTCACCTTGTCTTTTTCTAATGGTTCTGTTTCTCTACCAAGCCACAGGCTCAGAGTGAAAAAGAGATCAGTGGACTGAAGGACAGTCATGAATTATTCTCTCTTTCTGAATCCTTTTCCCACTCTCTCTGCTTATTTTTCATAAGATCCCACCATGGCTGAGAAAATGAGGAAGCAGTAGAAGGCACGTGGAGATAATGTGTCAGGAGGAAATGCTTTGGTCATTTCTTCAGGGTAGCAGGTGTTTTCAGAATGCCCGCTCACTGCCCACTCCAGCGTCCTGGCCAGAGGGGCCATAAAGACAAACAACCCCCCAGCATGTCCTCCAGCGGCTCACAGCCCGGGACACACTGCAGACCTGGGGTCCCTCCGTGTGCCTCCAAGAAGTCAGAGAACTGAGATGAATGTTGGTGCATTTTCTGGGAAGAGTTTCTACAGCTTTCCTAAGATTCTTGAAAAGGTTCAAGATCCAAGACCAGCTTTCAAAATTTTGACCATGACCTGTGGTAAAAATGATGTATCTTGACTCTTTCTCACACATCTGTGTATGCGTGTCTGTGTGCGTGTGTTTGTGCATGAGAGTGAGTGTACATGTGTGTTTCTGTGTATATCTGTATCTGTATCTATATCTATATCCTCTCTGAAACAAAAGGTCCCCAAATAATACTTACCCTTTTACATGCAAATCAATGTGGTGTTTTCCTCAAGAAACTTCTTATTGAGATATAATTAACATACATTATATTAATTTTAGAGGTACCACATAATGATTTGATATTTGTATACAGTGCAAAATAATTACGACAATAAATCTACCATCCATCACCATTCAAAATTAACTTTTAGGATTTCCTCTTGGCTGCTGTGAAGCATGCGCTACAATATTACTGACTAGAGTCATGCTGTACATTATGTCCTCATGACTCATTCGCGTTTGTACCTCTTGATCCCCTTCACCCAGCTTGCCCGCATCCTCAGCGCCCTTCCCTCTGGCGATCACCATTCTGTCCTGTGTATCTATGAGTTTTTTGTTTTGTTTCTTTGTTTTAGCTTTTTAGATCCCACATAGAAATGAAATTATATGATATTTGTCTTTGTCTGATTTATTTCACTTGGCATAAATCCTTCAAGGTGCATCCATGTTGTCACAAGTGGCAAGATTTCATTCTTTTTTACTGCTGACTAGTATTCCATTGTGTGTGTGTGTGTGTATCTATATATTCTTTAACCATTCATCTACCACCAATGGGCACTTAGGTTTGTTTCCATATCTTGGCTACTATAAATAATGCTGTAATGAACACAGAGGTACAATATATATTTCTAAATTAGTGTTTTCTTTTTCTTCAATAAATACTCAGAAGTGGAATTGCTGGATTGTATGGTATTTCTATTTTTAATTTTTTGAGGAACCTACTTAACTGTTTTTTTCATAGGCTATTCCAATTTAAATTCCTACAAGGGTTTGCTTTTCTCCACACTCTCACCAATACTTGTTGTTTCTTGCCTTTTTGATAAAAGCTATTCAGTCAGGTGTGAGGTGATATCTCATTATGGTTTTGATTTGTGTTTTCCTAATGATTAGAGATACTGAGCATCTTTTCATGTGGCAATTGGCCATCTGTATGTCTTCTTTGACAAAGTTTCTATTCAAATCCCCTGCTCATTTTTTAATTGGATTGTGTCTTTTTTTGCCATTGAATTTTAGGGATTCTTTAGTTTGGATATTAACCTCTTACTGGATATATGATTTGCAAATATTTTCTCCCATTCAGTAAGTGGTCTTTTACTTTTGTTGATGGTTTCCTTTGTTGCACAGCTTTTTAGTTTGATGTAGCCCCACTTGTTTATTTTTGCTTCAATAGTCTTTGTTTTTGGAGTTTAGATCCAAAAAATCATCACCAAAACTGATGTCAAATTCCTTATTGCCCATGTTTTCTTTTGGGAGTTTTATGGTTTCAGGTCTTGCATTCAAGTCTTTAATCCATTTTGGATTAATTTTTGTACATGGTATAAGGTCGTGGCCTAGTTTCATTCTTTTGCTTTTGGCTGACAGTTTATTGAAGATAATATCCTTTCCCCAATATATATTTTTGTATCTTTTATCATAAATTAATTGATAATATATGTGTGTGTTTATTTCTGGGTTCTCTATTCCATTGATCTATGTGTCTGTTTTTATGTCAATACCATACTCTTGATTTTTATAATTTTGTAACGTAATTTGAAATCAGGAGTGTAATGCCTCCAGCTTTTTTCTTCTTTCTCAAGATTGCTTTGGCCATTCAGGGCATTTTGTGGTTCCTTACAAATTTTTGGATTGTTTATTCTGTTTCTGAGAAATGTTGGAAATTTGATAGAGATGGCATTGAATCTGTAGATTACTTCTGTTAATACAGATATTTTAACAATGTTCTTCCAATCCATGAGCATGGGATATCTTTACATTTCTTTGTGCTTTTTCAATTTCTTTTATCAGTGACTTGTAGTTTTCTGTATACATGTGTTTTCCGTCCTAGGTTAAATTTATTCCTAGGTATTTTGTTCTTTTTGAATGAATTGCAAATAGGATTGTTTTCTGACTTTCTCTTTCTGATAGTTCATTGTTAGTGTATAGAAATGCAAATGATTTTTGTACATTGATTTTGTACCCTGCCACTTCACTATATTTCTTCTTAGTTTTAACAGTTTTTTGGTGTAATCATTAGGGTGTTCTATATATAAATCATGCAATCCACTAATAATGCCTGTTTTACTTCTTCCTTTCCAATTTGATGTCTTTGCCTGGTTTTGGTATTAGAGTGATGCTGACCTTGTAGAATGAGTTTGGGAGTATTCCCCCCACTTCTACTTTTTGGAAAACTTTAAGGAGGATAGGTATTAGGTCTTCACTAAATGTTTGATAAAATTCAGCAGTGAAACCATCTGGCCCTTATGTTTTGTTCTTAGGTAGTTCTTGATTACCAATTCAATTTCCTTACTGGTAATTGGTCTGTTCAGTTTTCTGTTTCTTCCTGAGTCAGCCTTGGAAGGTTGTATTTTTCTAGAAAATTGTCCATTTCTTCTAGGTTATCCAGTTTGTTAGCAAATAATTTTTCATAGTATTTTCTCATAATTCTTTGTATTTTTGTGGTATCCATAGTGATTATTCCTTTCTCAATTCTGATTCTGTTTATGTGTGTAGACTCTCTTTTTTTCTTGATAAGTCTGGCTTGGGGTTTATCTGTTTTGTTTATTTTCTCGAAAAACCAGCTCCTGCTTTCATTGATTCTTTCTTCTCAATTTTATTTATTTCTGCTCTAATCTTTATTATGTCCCTCCTTCTATTGACTTTGGGCTTCATTTGTTCTTCTTTTTCTAGTTTTGTTAATTGTGAGTTAAGACTGTTCATATGGCATTGTTCTGCATTCCTGAGGTAGGCCTGTATTGCAACATACTTCCCTCTTAGCACGGCCTTTGCTGCATCCCACAGATTTTGCAGTGTTGAATTGTTGTTATCATTTGTCTCCATATATTGCTTGATCTCTGTTTTTATTTGGTCATTGATCCATTGATTATATAGGAGCATGTTAGTAAGCCTCCACGTGTTTGTGGGCTTTTTCATTTTCTTTGTGTAATTTATTTCTAGTTGAATACTTTGTGGTCTGAGAAGCTGGTTGGTACAATTTCAATCTTTTTGAATTTACTGTGGCTCTTTTTGTGGCCTAGTATATGATCTACTCTTGAAAATGTTCCATGTGCACTTGAGAAGAACGTGTATTCTGTTGCTTTTGGATGGAGTGTTCTGTAGGTGTCCGTTACATCTGTTCTAATACATTGTTCAATGCCTCTGTCTCCTTATTTTCTGTCTGGTTGATCTGTCCTTTGGAGTGAGTGGTATATTGAAGTCTCCTAAAATGAATGCACTGTATTCTATTTCCCCCTCTAATTCTGTTAGTATCTGTTTCACATATGTAGGTGATCCTGTGTTGGATGCATACATAATAGTTATATCCTCTTGTGGGACTGACCTCTTTATCATTATGTAATGTCCTTCTTTGTCGCTTGTGACTTTCTTTGTTTTGAAGTCTATTTTGTCTGATACAAGTACTGCAACTCCTGCTTTTTTCTCCCTATTAGTTGCATGAAATATCTTTTCCTATCCTTTTACTTTCAGTCTGTGTATGTATTTGATTTTGATGTAAGTCTCTTGTAGGCAGCATATAGACAGTTCTTGTTACTTTTATCCATTCAGTGACTCTATGTCTTTTGATTGGTGCATTCAGACCATTTACATTTAGGATGATTATCGATAGGTATGTGCTTATTGCCATTGCAGGCTTTAGATTCATGGTTACCAAAGGTTCAAGGGTAATTCCCTTACTATCTAACAGTCTAACTTAACTCATTTAGTATGCTGTTACAAACACAACCTAAAGGTTCTTTTTTTTCTCCTTTTTCTTCCTCCTCCATTCTTTATATATTAGGTATCATATTCTGTACTCTTTGTCTATCCCTTGATTGACTTTGGGGGTAGTTGGTTTGATTTTGCATCTGCTTAGTAATTAATTGTTCTACTTTATTTACTGTGGTTTTATTTCCCCTGGTGACAGCTATTTAGCCTTAGAAACACTTCCATCTATAGTAGTCCCTCCAAAATACACTGTAGAGGTGGTTTGTGGGAGGTAAATTCTCTCAGCTTTTGCTTATATGAAAATTGTTTAATCCCTCCTTCAAATTTAAATGATAATCTTGCCGTGTAGAGTATTCTTGGTTCAAGGCCCTTCTGCTTCATTGCATTAAATATATCATTCCACTTCCTTCTGGCCTGTAAGGTTTCTGTTGAGAAATCTGATTATAGCCTGATGAGTTTTCCTTTGTATGTGATCTTTTTTCTCTCTCTAGCTTCTTATAAAAGTCTGTCTTTATCCTTGATCTTTGCCATTTTAATTATTATATGTCTTGGTGTTGTCTTCCTTCAGTCCCTTGTGTTGGGAGATTGTGCACCTCTGGGGCCTGAGAGACTATCTCTTTCCCCAGACTGGGGAGGTTTTCAGCAATTACCTCCTCAAAGACACTTTCTATCCCTTTTTTCTCTCCTTATTCTGGTACCCCTATAATGCGAATATTGTTCCATTTGGATTGGTCACACAGTTCTCTCAATATTCTTTCATTCCTAGATTTTCTCTCTGTGCCTCAGCTTCTTTGTACTCCTCTTCCCTAATTTCTATTCCATTTACCATCTCTTCTACTACATCTAATCTGCTTTTAAATCCCTCCATTGTATGTTTCATTTCAGATATGGAATTTCTTAACTTTTGAATCTCCTTCCTAAATTTGTCCCTGAGTTCATGAATATTTTTCTGTAACTCCATGAGCATGTTTATGATTTTTATTTTGAACTCTCTTTCAGGAAGATTGGTGAGTTCGGTTTCACTTGGGCCTTTTTCTGGTGTTTGTGAGATTTTGGTCTGAACCAGGTTCCTTTGACATTTCATATTTGTATGTGGTTTCCTCTAGTGCCCAGAAGCTCTAGCCTCTGTAGCTGCTCAGTGCCTGGAGTGATGTTGGGGGTTGCAGGGGAGCAGTGCTCGTGCTTGGGTGGAGAAAAGAGCTGTTTCCTGCTTCCCAGCTTCTGTGCCTGTCTTCACTGTCAGAACCAGTGGGCCAAGCACACAGGTGTAAGCCTCTGTACTTTGTGTTTGTACCTGCCATAGGCGGTGCCTCCCTCTGGCTGGCCTGACACCAGGGTAGGGACTGCTGGTTTGTGAGCTGGTGCCGGCAAGCCAGGAAGAAGGCTCAGCAGGCTGCATATCACACTGGGCTGCCTCAGAGCTGAGTAGCCAGCCAGGGGAATGGAACACTTGAAGATCCTGAAAGTTCCCAACCTGCTGGGCAGAGTGTGCCCAGACAACCTTGTTCATGTATCCTGAGCAGCAAGCTCAGTGCAATCCCCACCCCTTCAGCAGCCCTCTCACTGCTAGGAAGCCTCTCAGAATGCCCACCTTTCCTTTGTCCCACAGTAGCCAGATGTGGATCCCTGTCTTCCACAAATGGCTGAATCTCAGTCTCTCCATGTATTCCGCGTCTTAGCTTTCCAATCCCACTAATCTCTAGAGCACCATGCAATGTATGTTTGTGCTTCCAAAGCAGATCTGCAGGGATGGGTGTTCAGCAGTCCTGGGTTTCCATCCCCTCACCACTCCATTTCTCTTCCTCCGGCCGGTGAGCTGGGGTGGGGAAGGGCTTGAGTTCCGCCAGGTCGAGGCTTTGGTACAATACCCTGTTCCATGAGGTCTGCTCTGTTCTCCAGGTGTATGCAGTCTGGTGCTGCCTTCTTTCCTGTTTCTCTTTTAGGATTAGTTGTATTAATTATATTTTCATATTATATGTGGTTTTTAGAGGAGTTCTCTGTCTCACTTCTCACGCTGATATCTTCAATCCCCCTCCAGCTCAGGCTCTTTCTCCCTTTCCAATTTGAATGTCTTTTGTCTCTTTTTCTTGCCTAGTTGCTTCTGAGTAGGACTTGTAGTACTATGGTGAATAAACATGGTGAGAATGGGCATCTGTCTTGTTCCTGGTCTTAGAGGAAAAACTTTCAGCTTTTTAACATTGAGTATGATGTTAGCTGTGAGTGTAGCATAGCGGCTTTTATTATGTTGAGGTATCCATCCTCTATATCTATGTTTTTGAGAATTTTTATCATAAATGGATGTTGAATTTTGTCAAATACTTTTTCTGCATCTGTTAAGATGATCATATGATTTTATCCTTCATTTTGTCAATGAGGTGTATCACATTGATTGATTTGCAAATACTGAACCATCCTTGCATCTCTGGACTAAGTCCCACTTGGTCAAGATATGTAATCCTTTTAATGTATTATTGAATTTAGTTTGCTAATATTTTGTTGAGGAGTTTTGAATTTGTTTTAATCAGGGATATTGGCCTGTACTTTTCTTTTTTTGTGTGATGACCCTTTCTAGTTTTGGTATCAGAGAGACACTGGCCTTGTGAAATGAGTTTGGTCACTCATGTAAAATGAGTTTGAAACTCACAACTGAGTTCCTTTTTCTTCAGTTTCCTTGAAGAGTTTGAGGAAGATATTGAATCTTCTTAGAATGTTTGGTAGAACTCAACACTGAAGCCATTTGTTCCTGGACTTTTGTTTGTTGAGAGGTTTTGATTAATGATTCAATCGGTTTAGGTTTTCTATTTCTTTCTGATTCAGTCTTGTAAGATTGTATGATTCTAATAATTTATTCATTTCTGCTAGGTTTTCCATTTTGTTGGCATATATTTGTTCATAGTAGTCTCTTATGATCCCTTGTATTTCTCTGGTACCAGTTGTAACTTCTCCTTCATTTCTGATTCTATGTATTTGAGCCGTCACTCTTTTTTTCTTGGTGAAACCTTTTCCTAACTAAAGGTATGTCAATTTTGTTTATCATTTCAAAGAAACAGCTCTTAGTTTCATTAATCTATTCTGTTGTTTTTTTTTAGTCTGTATTTCATTTATTTCTGCTCTGATCTTTGTTGTTTCCTTCTACTAACTTTGGGTTATATTTGTTCTTCTTTCTCTAGTTCCATTAGGTATAATGTTACATTATTTGACATTTCTTTTAAGTGTTCTTAAATTTTATTTTGCTATCATTAATGTAAAATTACATGAACAACATTATGGTTACTAGACTCCCCCTATTATCAAGTACCACCACATACCCCATTACAGTCACTGTCCATCAGTGTAGTAAGATGCTATAGCGTCATTACCTGTCATCTCTCTGTTATACTTCCTTCCCCATGTCCCCCTAGCCCTACATATATGTGCTAATTGTGATGCACCTTTTCCCCCCTTATCCCTCCCTTCCCACCCATCCTCCCCAGTGCCTTTCCCTTTGGTAACTTTTAGTCCATTCTTGGGTTCTGTGAGTCTGCTGCTGTTTTGTTCCTTCAGTATTTTTTTTGTTCTTATACTCCACAGATGAGTGAAATCATTTGATACTTGTCTTTCTCCACCTAGCTTATTTCACTGAGCATAATACCCTCTCGCTCCATCCATGTTGTTGCAAATGGTAGGATTTGTTTTCTTCTTATGGCTGAATAATATTCTATTGTGCATATGTACCACATTTTCTCTATCCACCCACCTACTGATGGACACCTAGGTTGCCTCCATTTCTTGGCTATTGTAAATAGTGCTGCAAAAACATAGGGGTGCACATGTCTTTTTCAAACAGGGCTGCTGAATTCTTAGGGTAAATTCCTAGGAGTGGAATTCTTGCATCAAATGGTATTTCTATTTTAAGTTTTTTGAGGACCCTCCAAACTGCTCTGCACAATGGTTTAACCAATTTACATTTCCACCAGCAGTGCAGGAAGGCTCCCTTCTCTCCACATCCTTGCCAATATTTGTTGTTTATCTTTTGGATGGTGGCCATCTTAACTGGTGTGAGGTGACATCTCATTGGAGTTTTAATTTGCATTTCTCTGATGATTAGCGATGTGGAGCATCTCTTCATGTGCCTGTTGGCCATATAAATTTCTTCTTTGGAGAAGTGTCTGTTCAGCTGCTCTGCCCATTTTTTAATTGGCTTATTTGCTTTTTGTTTGTTGAGGTGCGTAAGCTCTTTATATAATTTGGATGTCAACCCCTTATCGGATATGTCATTTATGAATATATTCTCCCATACTGTAGGATGTCTTTTTGTTCTACTGATCATGTCCTTGGCTGTGCAGAAGCTTCTTAGTTTGATATAGTCCCACTTGTTCATTTTTGCTTTTCTTTCCCTTGCCTGGGGAGATATGTTCATGATAAAGTCGCTCATGTTTATGTCCAAGAGATTTTGCCTATGTCTATTTCCTAAGAGTTTTATGGTTTCATGACTTACATTCAGGTCTTTGATCCATTTTGAGTTTACTTTTGTGTATGGGGTTAGTCAATAATCCAGTTTCACTCTCTTATATGTAGCTGTCCAGTTTTGCCAACACCAGCTTTTGAAGAGGCTGTCATTTCCAAATTTGTATATCCATGGCTGCTTTATCATATGTTAATTGACCATATATGGTTGGGTTTATATCTGGGCTCTCTATTCTGTTCGACTGGTCTATGGGTCTGTTCTTGTGCCAGCACCAATTTGTCTTGATTACTGTGGCTTTGTAGTGGAGAATGATGACAGGGAGCGTGATTCCCCCAACTTTATTCTTCCTTCTCAGGGTTACTTTGGCTATTTGGGGTCTTTTCTGGTTCCATATGAATTTTATGTCTATTTTCTCTAGTTCATTGAAGCATGCTGTTGGTATTCTGATAGGGATTGCATTTAATCTGTACATTGCTTTAGGCAGCATGCCATTTTGACAATATTAATTCTTCCTATCCATGAGCATGGGATGTGTTTCCATTCATTGGTATCTTCTTTAATTTCTCTCATGAATGTCTTGTAGTTTTCAGAGTATAAGTCTTTCACTTCCTTGGTTAGGTTTATTCCTAGGTATTTTATTCCTTTTGATGCAATTGTGAATGGAATTGTTTTCCTGATTTCTCCTTCTGCTAGTTCATCATTAGTGTATAGGAATGCAACAGATTTCAGTGTATTAATGTTGTATCCTGCAACGTTACTAATTCAGATATTAGATCTAGTAGTTATGGAGTGGATTCTTTCGGGTTTTTTATGTACAATATCATGTCATCTGGAAACAGGGACAGTTTGACTTCTTCTTTACCAATCTGGATGCCTTTTATTTCTTTGTGTTGTCTGATTGCCATGGCTAGGACCTCCAGAACTATGTTGAATAAAAGTGGGGAGAGCGGGCATCCTTGTCTTGTTCCCAATATTAAAGGAAAAGCTTTCAGCTTCTCTCTGTTAAGTATAATGTTGGCGGTGGGTTTGTCATATATAGCCTTTATTATGTTGAAGTATTTGCCCTCTGTACCCATTTTGTTGAGAGTTTTTATCATGAATGGATGTTGAATTTTGTGAAATGCTTTTTCAGCATCTATGGAGATGATCATGTGGTTTTTGTCCTTCTTTTTGTTGATATGGTGGATGATGTTGATGGATTTTCGAATGTTGTACCATCCTTGCATCCCTGGGGTGAATCCCAGTTGATCATAATGGATGATCTTTTTGATGTATTTTTGAATTCGGTTTGCTAATATTTTGTTGAGTATTTTTGTGTCTATGTTCATCAGGGATATTGGTCTGTAGTTTTTTTTTTTGTGGTATCTTTGCCTGGTTTTGGTATTAGAGTGATGTTGGCCTTGTAGAATGATTTTGGGAGTATCCCCTCTTCTTTTACTTTTTGGAAAACTTTAAGGAGGGTGGGTATTAGGTCTTCACTAAACGTTTGATAAAATTCAGCAGTGAAAACATCTGGTACAGGATTTTGTTCTTAGGTATTTTATTGATTACCAATTCAATTTCCTTGCTGGTGATTGTTCTGTTCAGATTTTCTGTTTCTTCCTGGGTCAGCCTTGGAAGATTGTATTTTTCTAGAAAGTTGTCCATTTCTTCTAGGTTATCCAGTTTGTTAGCATATAATTTTTCATAGTATTCTTTCATAATTCTTTGTATTTCTGTGGTGTCCATAGTGATTTTTCCTTTCTTATTTCTGATTCTTTTTATGTGTGTAGACTCTTTTTTCTTGATAAGTCTTGCTAGTGGTTTATCTGTTTCGTTTATTTTCTCAAAAAACCTGTTCCTGCTGTCATTGATTCTTTCTATTGTTTAATTTTTCTCAATTTTATTTATTTCTGCTTTAATCTTTATTATGTCCCTCCTTCTACTGACTTTGGGCCTCATTTGTTCTTCCTTTTCTACTTTCATTAATTGTGATTTTAGACTTTTCATTTGGTTTTGTTCTTCTTTCCTGAGGTAGGCCTGTACTGCAATATATCTCCCTCTTAGCATGGTCTTCATTGCGTTCCCACAGATTTTGCAGTGTTGAATTATTGTTGTCATTTGTCTCCATATATTGCTTGATCTCTGTTTTTATTTGGGCATTGATTCATTGATAATTTAGGAGCATGTTAGTAAGCCTCCATATGTTTGTGGACTTTTTCATTTTCTTTGATTAATTTATTTCTAGTTTCATACTTTGTGATTTGAGAAGCTGGTTGGTACAACTTCAATCCTTTTGAATTTACTGAGGCTCTTTTTGTGGCCTAGTGTATGATCTATTCTTGAAAATGTTCCATGTGCACTTGAGAAGAATGTGTATCCTATTGGTTTGGATGGAGTGTTCTGTAGATGTCCTTTAGGTCCATCTTTTCTTATACATTGTTCAGTGCCTCTGTCTCTTTATTTATTTTCTGTCTGGTTGATATGTCCTTTGGAGTGAGTAGTGTGTTGAAGTCTCCCTAAATGAATGCATTGCCTTCTATTTCCCCCTTTAATTCTGTTAGTATTTGTTTCACATATGTAGGCGATCCTGTGTTTGGTGCATATATATTTATAATAGTTATATCCTCTTGTTGGACTGACCCCTTTATCATTATTTAATGTCCTTCTTTGTCTCTTGTGACTTTCTTCATTTTGAAGTCTATTTTGTCTGATACACATACTGCAAGTCCTGCTTTTTTCTCCCTATTACTTGCATGAAATGTCTTTTTCCATCCCTTTACTTTCAGTCTCTGTATGTGTTTGGGTTTGAAATGAGTCGCTTATAGGCAGCATATAGATAGGTCTTGTTTATTTATCTATTCAGTGACTCTTTGTCTTTTGATTGGTACATTCAGACCATTTACATTTAGGGTGATTATTGATAGGTATGTACTTATTGCCATTGCAAGATTTAGATTCGTGGTTACCAAAGGTTCAAGGGTAATTCCCTTACTATCTAACAGACTAATTTAACACTTCATATCCTATTACAAACATAACCTAAAGGTTCTTTTTTTTTCCTCCTTTTTCTTTCTCCATTCTTTATATGTTATGAATCATATTCTGTACTCTTTGTCTATCCCTTGCATGTCATCTATTTAGCCTTAGGAATACTTCCATATCTATAGGAGTTCCTCCAAAATGCATTGTAGAGGTGGTTTGTGGGAGGTAAATTCTCTCAGCTTTTGCTTATATGAAAATTGTTTAATCCCTCCTTCAAATTTAAATGATTACCTTGCTGTGTAGAGTATTCTTGGTTCAAGGCCTTTCTTCTTCATTGCATTAAATATATCATGCCCCTCCCTTCTGGCCTGTAAATTTTCTGTTGAGAAATCTGATGATAGCCTGATGGGGTTTCCTTTGTATGTGATCTTTTTTCTTTCTCTAGCTCTTTTAAAAGTCTGTCTTTATCCTTCATCTTTGCCATTTTACTTATTATATGTCTTGATGTTGTCTTCCTTGGGTCCCTTGTGTTGGGACATCTGTACATCTCCATGGCTTGAGAGACTATCTCCTTTCCAAGATTGGGGAAGTTTTCAGCAATTACCTCCTCTTTGACAGTTACTATCCCTTTTTCTCTCTCTTCTTATTCTGGTACCCCTATAATGCGAATGTAGTTCCATTTAGATTGGTCACACCGTTCTCTTAATATTCTTTCATTCTTAGGGATCCTTTTTTCTCTCTGTGCCTTGGCTTCTTTGTATTCCTCTTCTCTAATTTCTGTGCTGTTTACCATCTCTTCTACTATATCTAAACTGCTTTTAAATCCCTCCATTGTATGTTTAATTTCAGTTATGGAATTTCTTAATGATTGAATCTCCATCTTAAATTTGTTCCTGAGTTCTTCAATACTTTTCTTTACCACCATAAGCATGTGTTTTATTTTTATTTTGAACTCTCTTTCCGGAAGATTGGTGAGTTCAGTTTCATTTGTCACTTTTTCTGGGGTTTGTGAGATTTTGGTCTGAACCATGTTCTTTTGATGTTTCATAATTCTCTGTGTTGCCTTTTATTGCCCGGAAGCTCTAGCGTCTGGAGCTGCTCAGCCCCTAGAGGTAGGTTGGGCATCGTAGGGGAGCAGAAGCTGGTGCCTGGGGGAGGAAAGATCTGTTGCCTGATTCCTGTCTCCGTTATCAGAGCCAGTGGGCCAAGCACACAGGTGTAAGCCTTTGTGCTTTGGCTCTCTAGCTGTTGTAGGCAGGGTCTCCCTCAACTGCCCTGATGCCAGCGCAGTGACTGCCAGGTTCCAAGCCAGTGCCGTCTGTCCAGGAGAAAGGCTCAGCAGGCTGTGTATCACAGTGGGTGGCGTCGGTGCTGAGTAGCCAGCCAGTGGCATGGAGCGCCTGAAGCTCCCTTAAGTTCCCAATGTGCTGGGCAGAGTGTGCCCAGACAACCTTGTCCATCTCTCCCTTCTCCGCTCAGCAAGCTCCATGCAAACCCCGCCTCTTCAGCAGCCATCTTGCTGGTAGGAAGCCTTTCAGACCACCTGCTATTCTCTTGTCCCAGAGCAGGCGGGTGTGGATCCCGTCCTCCACAATTGGCTGGAATCTGTCTCTCAAGCACTCCGCCTGTCCCAGCTCCCCATCCTCCATATCACCACACAATGTAGGTTTCTGCTCACAGTGCAGATATCCAGGGCTAGGTGTTCAGCTGTCCCAGGCTTGCACCCACTCCATGCTCCGTTTCTCTTCCTTATACCAGTGAGCTGTGGTTGGGGAAGGGCCTGGTTCCTGCCAGATCAAGGCTTTGGTATGTTACCCTGTTTCGTGAGGTCTGTATGCAGTCTGGTGCAGCCTTCTTTCTTGTCGCTGTTTTAGGGTTAGTTGCATTAACTATATTTTTGCACTATCTGTGGTTTTGGGAGTTTTCTGTCTCACTGCTCACGCTGCCATCTTGAATCTTCTATCCCATTCTCATTTTCTTTAGTGTTTCTAGTACAGGGTTTTCCTTTTTATTTCTATGACTTCCACATATATAGCATTCTCTGTATATAATAGTGTATTTTTACCTTGATAGCAACTTAAAGTTGTATAAATTCCAAACTCTATATCTTTATTGCCTGTGCCCCATTTGATGTTTTTGATGTCACTTTGTACAACTTTTTATTTTCATGTATCCCTTAACTAATTATTGCATTTTTAGTTAATTTTATTAGTTGTTTCTTTTAACCTTCATACCAGCTTTATAAGTGATTAATCTAATAACTTTACTGTATATTTACTTTTGCCGGTGAGGTTTTTTACTTTCAAATGTTTTCTTTTCACTTATTATTGCCCATTCTTTTTAGCTTAAAGAAGTCTCTTTAACATTTCTGTAAGGTGAATCCAGCTTTTGCTTGTCTGGGAAACTGTTTCTCTCTCCTTCAATTCTGAATGATAACCTTTCCAAATAGATTATTATTGATTGGAAGTTTTTTTCCCTTTCTGCACTTTGAGTATGTCATGCCACTCCCTTCTGGCTCATACAAGTTTCTGCTGAAAAATCTGCTGATAGTCTTGTGGGGTTTACCCTTTTACATAGCAAATTGTTTTTCTCTTGGTGCTTTCAAAATTCTCCCTTTATCTTTAACTTTTGCCATTTTAGTTATAATATGTCTTGGTGTGGATTTCTTTCGTTTCGTTTAACTGGAAACTCTCTGTGCTTCTTGGATCTAGATGTCTGTTTCCTTCCCTAGGTTAGGGTAGTCTTCAGCTATTATTTTTTCAAATAAGTTTTCTTTCTTTTCCTCTCTCTTTCCTCCTTCTGGAATGTCTATAATGTAAATGCTATTCTGTTTGATGTTGTCCCATTTGTCTTTTAGGCTATCTTCATTTCTTAAAATCCTTTTTTCTTTTTGCTCATCTCTCTGGGTGATTTCCACTAGCCTGTCTTCCATTCTTCTTTTTCATTAAATCTGCTGCTGATCCTGTCTAGTGTATTTTTTCAGTTTAGTTATTGTATTCTTCACCTCTGCAACTTCTGTGTGCACTTTCTTATATTTTCCATCTCTTTGTTGAAGTTCTCATTGTGTTCATCAGGTTTGGTGAGCATCTTTAAGATAATTAGTTTGAATTCTTTATCAGATAGGCTAGTTATCTCTGTTTCATTAAGGTCTTTTTTCCTGAGGTTTCATCTTGTTCTTCCATTTGGAACATATTCCTGTGTTTCATCATTTTGCTTGACTCTCTGTTTGTTTCTGTGTATTAGGCAGAACAACTGCATCTTAGTTTTGAAGGAGTGGCTCTGTGCAGGTGATGGATTTTATTGTCCCACCCGGCCCTAGCTCTTGGTTGTGTCTTGAACCTTGAACCTTGAACCTGCCTGATTTATTCTTGACATGCACCCTGTTACTGAGGGTATGCCAAGACCTGTCAGCATTCTAAGAGGAAGAATCTCATTTAGCCCCTAGTTTCAGGCTGATGGGAAGCCAGACCCTTAGGTAGCAGCTTTTTAAAGTATGCAAATATGTACAGTCCTGTGGGGCTTCGGCTGTAAACCCTGCTGATCTCTAGGCCAGGAGATCTGGAGGTCTCTCCTGGGTGACATTTGCAATAATTGAGGTTCCAGATGAGTGTATAAGTCTCTTTTTGGGAGAGGTCATTGAGCTGTAGTGAGGCCAATGGTGTGTGAGGATGGTGTCTCCCTGCTTGTCTTCCTGAGAGGATCTCTGTAGTCTCTAGATGTTTGGAACTATGGAAGTTCCTCAGGCTGAAGCTCCAGGACAAGTAAGTAGGCCTTTTTCACAGGAGGGCAGAGGGTGCATTTTGGTCTTCTGTTTGTTTGGTGTTCTGTGGGTTCTCCCAAGAACTGTCTTTCTAATTGTTACAGTCCCTTGGAGCCCAGGAACACAAGTCTCCTTGGCCATCAGGGCCTGATGATCAAGAGGCATCCCCTGTGAGGACTGTGAATGCCTGCAGGCTTTGGCAAGGCAGCTGGAGAGCGTAGCGGCTGGGGCATGCTTGCCAGCTTCAGCAGCACAATGGGCAAATGCCTTGTCTTTGCACGCCCCCAGCTTTAGCAAGAGAGAAGGAGGATGCCATGACTGCTTATGCTTGTTGACCCCAGCCAGGGAGTAGATGGGTGCCTCAATTGCTCACCCCTGCCAGCCTTGCAAGGCAGAGGGGCTTCTGTGTCTGCTGGCATCTGCCTGTGCCATCAGGGTAGGTGTAGAGTGTAAAAATGGCATCCACCAGTGCCTCTGTCTCCAGGAAGAGTCCCCACAGTCCCCTACCCCTTCAGCAGATGCTTTAAGATTAGCAAATGAATCTTCTTCACATATAATGTAGGTGGTTTTCAAAACTGCAGCTTTTGTATAGGGTCCTGGGGCAATGTGGTAATTTCTGTTTTATTCTTGAGTCTGTTATAAGCTGTCCTATTCTGTTTCATTAAAAATACTGATTGCAACCCACAGAATTGATTTCCTGACCCAGTAATGAGTTACAACCTTCACTTTGGAAAACACTGATCTAAAGGAAAATGTTAAGAATCACTGATCTTGGAACTCCCATACATCACTAGTGGGAGTGTAAATTAGCACATTCTTAATGAGGGCCTTTTGGCAATACCTATCAAAATTACAAATGTATACACCCATTGACCCTGATGGTCCATTTCTAGGAATTTATCTTACAGATATTCTTGTGTAAAATGTTGTTAAAGATAATTCTTCGCTCTATTTATAATAGCAAGAGTTTGGAAACTACCCAAATGTCCATCAGATGGGACTGGTTGAATAACTAATGGAATTTCCACACAATGGAAAAATACTCTGTAGCTGTTTTTTTTTTTTTAAAGAAAGGATGCTTTCATTGACTTGAGTTGGAAAAATTGCCAAAATGTGTTGAGTCAAAGAAACAAGATGCAAAACAGAGTATTAATATGGTATCATGAATAAAAAGGTGAGTAGTTAGGCTTTATACTCATACTTGCTCATATTGGGTTGAACCGTGTGAAACGACCATTTTTAAAGGTCAAAATCATTGAATATTGGTGATTTCATGTGGCTTAAGGTACTGTGTGCATATAGGAAGGATAAGGTAAGAAAGTGTTACCTGAGAAGGGTGGGAGGAAACTTCTCACTGGGACCTGTTTAAATAAGGAATCTCTGAGGTGGTTAATGGGAAGGGAATGGGGTCCCTCTGTGCTAACACAGAACCTAGGGCAGCCTATGTCCAGGTGGAGGGTGAGCAGAGGCTGCCCACCTTGTCCTCATGCCCGAGTCCCAGGCAAGACCAGCCACATGCAGTGGGCAAGAGGTCAGGACAGAGTGGACCAGAGGCTGGAGAATGCCTCTTTCTCAATCCTTTATCCTTCCCTCTTCCTAGAAATCAAATGTGGTAGGTATGGTGAGAATGAATTAGAAATTTAACTTTTTCGAAACGTTAATTTCGAATGAATTGCATGTGGCAAAGAATATGCCAAAAGTTCAGGATAAAACAGAAATAAAATCAATGAATCGCTGAAGTAGTAATTAGTAAAAGTGTACTGTGCACACACCAATCACACAGTTTGCAAACTTGGAGCACTCAAACCAAGACATGGAATGAGGCCCTGGGGTGCCCTGTTAGGAAGCAGCTTATATAGTGTGAGGGTAGTGACTGTTTATTCTTCACAGTGATTGGTTACTATATTAGAATGTTCTTAAATGGAAGGGAATTGATTAGTGGTTACCCCATTTCAATTTTAGGGAACAATTTAAGTGTCACTTAAGAGTTTCAAAGGCATAAGCAAAAGTGACCCAGGTTGTCAGCTGTGCTTGTCTTGCAAAATAAGCTACATTAAGCTTTGCTTGTATGACTAAACTGGTTTTGTCTGCCCAGGGAATTTTCAAGTATGGTCTCTAGTTTTGATTTTTTTTTTTTTGGTATCATTAATCTACAGTTACATGTGCAACATTATGGTTACTAAACTCCCCACTTCATCAGGTCCCCCCCCCCACTTACCCCATTATAGTCACTGTCCATCAGCATAGTGAGATGCTATAGAATCACTACTTGACTTCTCTGAGTTGTACAGCCCTCCCCGTCTGGTTTTGATTTTAACAGTAGCATCATCCAAGGAATTTTAATCGCTGTGTGTTAGACCAAGTAGGGCTTTTGACTTCTCAGGGCTGGACTGGAGAGGCCCCAGGACTCAGAAAAGGCACCCACAGGCAGGAACCACTTCTCTCATGCCCAGTACCTGCTGCCTGTTGTCCAGCCTGTCAAGCTCTGTGAGGTTCCTAGGATCCTAGGGTTATGTGGGCAGATGTCTTGAGGGGTGAGCCACTGCTGGGATGGGGGTGGGGGCAGAGTGAAGAATAGAGGTAGGACCCGGTATGTTCACTCCAAAGCCCAAGCCAGGGAAGATCGCTGGGCACGTGGCAGGGTATTCAGCTAGGTCCTGGCAACATTTACTCAGGCACTTTGCCACCCTGGAGAGGTTGATCTTAGCATTGCAGACACGGAAATTTGTTTTCATCAGCATGAGTAGGACAGATCCATCTCCCAAGGCAGTCACATGCTCCAGGCTTCCCAGAGACTTCTGTGGACCCTCCCCATGCATCTGTTACCCTGGGAGCAGAACTGCCAAGGGGAACAGATATTCAGGCTTCCTGGCCAGTACACCTTCTCCTGCAGGCAACTCCAAAGAGACAGCATAAGAAGGCCTTTGGAAGGCAGAAATCTCAGCCATGCAGGCCAGCATGGGGCTGAGGAACACCAGCCCTGATATATCAGTAGATACCCATAGGGTGGTCCCTTCTACTGAGAATGGGAAATGTGTGTATGTATTGAGGTTGGGAGGCAGTTGCTGGGAAGGCCATACTTAATTGCCTCTGAGAAGTTTCTTTTTATTTTCTTGGTGTGACCAGTCTCCCTTGAAGGGCACTTTCTCCTCATTAGTCTTTTCTTCATACCTTTAATTCAGTTACAGTTGATTCTAGGTAGACAGAGGTCCTTAGTTTTCCTCTGAAAACACCATGTGCTGATGTCTTTCCAGGGTATGTGTGTGTAGATGGATGGGTGGATATATTTTGGCAGGAGGGGATCTTATGCTCCGTGTCATATTCTGCCTATATTTTACCCCACAGCCCATGCCTTATGTAACAGAAACAGCATTGGACAGTGGTCAGTAAAGACAATGGTGGGACCCCACTGGGTTTCTATGAAATTATGAGGAAGTGCTGGGCAGACGGAGTGAAGAGCAGCTGGGCAGGGGCCAGGTAGGAAGCTGCCGCAGAAGCTCCAGTGAGCAGCCCAAGGGCCTGGACTGGGAGGAGTAGGGAGGTGAAAGGCAGGGGAAGATGCCAGTGGCCTTGGTAAGGAGGAAACAACAGGCTTCGGAAGCTGACTCAGTGTCAGACAGACATGCCATGATTCTGGCTTTACGCCTGGTGGGTGGGAAGTGTGATGGAGAAGTCTTGGGGAAAAGATGCTGAATTAGCTCAGGATTGGGCATTCAGATTTGGCTTGGTGATGGGGATGGAGAATCCCACCACTCTCTATCTCCCCTGGCTCTGATTCTCTGCCCCTGGTAGTTAATTTCAAGCTTAGGACTGAGTTCAAGGATTTGGTCTAAACTTCATAGAAGCCCGATGGTGACTCACTCACATGAAGGAATGGATGAAATTCTTTAAGAGGGAGTACAGAGGAAGCAGAGGACCCAAGACCAAATCTCGGGGAATGCTCGACTGGGGCGTGTAGACCGTGTCTCTTCTCACTGGGCCCTGTGCCGAGAGCGATGAGAGGCAGATGAGTGGAGAGAAGCCCGGGCTCCGGGCATCCGAGGGAAACGCCGTGGGCTGTGAGTGTCGGAATCCCCTTGCTCTGGACTCTGGCGCCAATAGTCCCTTCAGCTTGAAGTGGAAACGAGCTGGGGGCGCTGGAACTGAATTGGAACCAGCCGGGTGTGCACCCTGAGGACAGCAAGACCTTATCTCTAAATATAAATTTCAGAAGGATTGGAAGGAGGGATTCTGCAGCAGTGAGGGGAGAAGACTAGGGTTAGATGAGTCATTGATTGATGTATTCAGGTTTAAAGAAAAGATATCAAATTGTACTTAAGTGCTTATCTTTCTTTGCCTCAGTCTTAAATTATATATCAGATTTTTAAATGTGGACATGATTAATGCGACTTAGGATCTCTGGCTTGGCTGTTTCAACAAAGAGTTATGTTTTAACTTTAAAATCGTAACCGAGAGGAGACACTTACCATTTCTCATCCATTAATCACCCCTGCATGAAGCTCAGCTGCTTGGACTCCAAGGCCGTATGCAAAGGTATTGCCCCCTGGGTGGTAATTCACCCTCAGTACAGGGCAGAGTACTTGCAGAAAATGAACTGCCTCCTGTAATATGGGCAATGAAGGTTACAAGGAATACAGAGGTTCTGCGTTTCACCGGGAGGGACATGAATGTAGAGGGGGAGGTGGAGGACAGGAAGCACAGTGTTGATGCCGGGCAGGGGGTTGTCTTGACCTCTGGACACAGCAGGGAGAAGTTGGTCTTTGAAGGGAGAAGGTATCATGGAGGGTTTGAGACTCTGAAATAGAATATGAGCCTGACTTGCACAACTGATGTCAGTAGACATTTATTGAGAATCTACTATGTGTCAGGTTCTTGGGATATAAATTGGAATAAGGCATTCTTGGCTTCAAGTTGTTTACCAAATAGTGGGGAAAATGGACAGGTCAGCAGTTGAATGTGATATGCTCTTGGTGTATTCAATTATATACCTTGTATGAGGTATAGAATCCAACCTCCTGATGGGAAAAAAGTGAATCCACAGAGCAGGCCTGCTGTTATGCTTCTTGTACCACTGAGCAGCCAGTTGGTGCATTTGAGGCCATGGCCCTCCAGGGTTTGATGAGCTTTCACCAGAGGAATGATTATGTGGGTTCAGATCTTGCCTCTGCCTCTTATGAGTTTTGTAGCCTTGAGAAAATACTTAGTATCTCCATGCCTCAGTTTCCTAGTGATGGTACTTACTTCACAGGGCTGTTGGAAAGATTAGATGTGTTACATACTATTAGCTTTGATGATGGAGAAGGAGGAGAAGTCACCTAGAAAGCAGGACTAGAGAGAGTTTGTAGAAGAGAAAAAGCTAGGCGGGTGATAGCCTAACCCAACGTGACTTATGCAAATGGAATTTATTGACTTTCCTAGTGAACCAGGAAGGCCAAACAGTGCCATGGAGCTGGTTTCTCTTCCCCCCTTGGCCACTCCCTGTGGGTTGATGCCCTTTCACAGTCTTTGCATGGGGTTGATGCCGTCTCACAGTCTCTGGATGACCTCGCCAAGATGGCTGCAGGCAGCTGCTGGGACTGCAGCGTTCCAGGATGAATTCAAGTGGAGAATGATAGCAGGTCTTTGTTCTATTCCTAGGAAGAGCCCTTGGATGGATGTTGGGAGGGTTAAGCCTGTGCCTGACCTTGAACTACTCATTGAAGTCAGCTGAGTGCTTGGAGGCCATTCTGTTCTCACCATCTACATACCCTCTACAGTGTTCACCTCTGGCTTCTTTTAATGGAGCAAGAAATCCAAGAGTCTACCCTGTCCAGAAAGTGGGCAGGTTTTTTTTTTAGCAACTTGCATTAGTTGTGTCTTCCCAAAGCACTCAACCTAGTGTTGCAGAAGCAACAGCTTTCTTTTCACATTCATACTTCATAGGCTTATTAATATTTAATGAATATAACTGGCAAGCAGGTGTGGGGACAAACACAGCAGACTGCATGAGCATTCTACCTAACTCGTGAGACACCAGCGCAAGAGGCTCCTTGAGCTGTCACAGAGCTGTGGGCCTTGGACTGTGCGCTGATGAAGCAAATAGCAGATTGAGGGGGTAGGTAGAGTAGGCAAATCAGATGGGGTCATTAAAGAGACGTTCCAGTGCCCAAGTTTGCTCTCGGA
>JAQQAC010020790.1:24023523-24085457 GCA_029783875.1 Phataginus tricuspis | reverse complement strand
GCAGAAGTTAAACAACTTGCCACGTTCATTCAGAATGAAAATGGCAGAACAGGGTCCCGAAGCTCCCTCTTTTCCTCCCAACCTGAGCTTGGTCCATACTCCAGGCAGGCTGCCGCCTGTCTACTAACTCTGACGCGCCTCCTGCGCCTGGGATAGGTGGCCTGTGACCCTGCACCGTGGGTTCCTGCGTGCTGAGAAATGCCTCAGCTTACTAACACAGCAGAGAGTAGAAAAGCATAGGCCAGAGGGAGGCTAGAGAAATACATAGTTACTAAAACAATATCGGATAACAGCCCTTTAAACCAGCTGCGGCTCAGGGGACGGCTGCAGCCAGGTAATGACTACAGCTCCGGGCCTGACAGGGAAGCCATAGCTTATTTATGACATCACTGCTGCTCTCTTGCTGTTATTGCACATGTGCCCCTGGGTCTAGGCAGGTGGGTACCTTTCATAGTCTGAGCAACAAATGAGTCAATTTGGCCGTTTCTCTGGGTTTGGGATCGGCCAGATGAAGGAGTGAGGAATTCAGCGGGTCCCCAGATGCTGGCAGTGGGCAGAAAAGGGGTGGTAAGCTCTGGAATTCTCAGAGTCCTTTGTTCAAAATGGATTCAGTTGCCAGGGATAAATCAAGTAGATGTGGGGCTCTTGGTCATGATTTATCATTTATGATCATTATTATTGGTGCCTTTATTGCGTGCACTGTACTTTGGGCCCCCTACATGATCTAAACCAATCTCTGTACTCAAATACTATCTAAACACTGATGATTCCAAACGTATTTCAGCCCAGCCTCTCCACTCCCGTAAACACCAAATTCCCCTTTGTCCTGGCTGTCTCCCCTAGGATGTCTGATAGGCTCCTCAGCCATAGCATGGCCAAAATGGAACTGCTGTTTCACCAGTCTTTACACCACAGTAAATGGCATTTTGATCTACCTGGTTGTCAGAGCCCCAAAGCATGGGTCACCTTTAATCCTTCCTTTTCCCTCGTGGCCCTCCTCCAGCCTACCCACAGGCCTGGGGGCTCTCCTAACAGAGTGCCTCCTGGATCTGTCCACTTCCCTCTACCTCTACCACCTGGTTCAAGCCCCCATCATCTTTTGCCTTCTAACCAACAGGCATCCCTGCTTCCAGGTCCTTCTTACCCATTCCAAGTCTGGTCATCCCCTCTCCAGTGCAAAACTTCCCCCTGTCCTCCCATTACACTTAGCATAAAGCCCCAACTTTGTGCCATGGCACCAGATCCCCATGTGCTCTGCCCCTCACCCACCTTTGCAACCTCGCCTCCTACCCCTCAGTACTCTCCAGGCTACACTGACCTTTCTGGCCCTTTAACACCTCTGTACTCTGTTCTGTCTCAGGGCCTTTGCAGTTGCTAGTCCCTCTCCCTGGAATGGTTTCCCTCAGGGCTTCCCAGGACTGGCTTCTTCTCAACAATCAGGTTCCACTAAATACTAGCTTCACAGAGAGGCCTTCTGAGCCCATCTTAGTTAAATAATATCCCCTGCTTCTCCTTATCATGTCATCTTGCTTTACATATATATGACACCTGTAATTATCTGAAATTATCTTATTTATTTGTTTATATACACTGATGCACACTGGGGTATAGACTTCACCAGAGCAGGAACCATCTGTGTGTGGGTTCTGCTATGAACAGGGTCTAGCACAGTGCCTGGGACATAGTAAGCACTCAGTAAATATTTGCTGAGTGAATTCATAAACAAGTGGTTTTCTAATTTCAATAATAACCTAGAAGAGTAGGTTTTGTTTGCTTAATTTTATAGCAAGTTGAAGTTCAAAGATCTTATCTTGCGTAAGGTCATCCAAGTTTGTAAGTGGCAGAGATGAAGTTCAAAACCAGTTTTGTCTTCATCCAGCATTCTTCTCTAAAACTATGCTACCTTTCCAAGACAAACCTACTCAGGTGCTGCTTTTAAAACAGTGTTTGGGGATCTCTCCTTAGCTGGCTCATGGTTACCCCTGTAGAGGGGTTACTGTGTCTGGACCCTGGGGTCTTTGGGATTACCATCTTTGTCATCCCAGCAGCTGCAGGTGTGTGTGGGGCAGGTGGAATGAGTAGATGCTGCCCTAAAGCTCCGGGTGATCCTCACAGGGACCCCATCATTGTGCCCCTGAGACGACCAGAAGCCAATCTGCACAGGGGAGTTAGTACAGTTAACTGCACTCAGCTACTAATGCAACCAAGGCCAGTGTCTGAGCAAAGTCCAGAGACACTAGAATGGAACTGTCTGAATAGCTATTTGATGGAAAAATTGGATGGTGTGTTTCCATTTGGTGACACGGGCTGTCAACTTGCCCTTCTGTCCACTTCTGATACCTGCCTCTGCTTTTGTTCCCATGTGGGAACAAATTCTCTGTGAAATCCTTGATTTTCTGGTCCTGAGGTGCATTCTGTTTATTCTGACAGACACCTCAGAATAAAGGATGACCTCTCATAACAAACTGACAAAGGATGGCTGGATTCAGGGTAACAGCTTTGCCTCCTTAGGAGGGAACCAGTTATCCTCCCACTCAGAGGATTCTGGGATGCCTCACAAAGTAGCCTTGACGTGGTTTATCTGGGTCCCCTACAAGCATATCTGAAAGATAATTCCCATTCAAGGGAGAGGCCTTTTAGTGACCGTGGCTTAGTTCCCTCTCCCATTCCCTCTTCTGTTCTGTATAATTTGGATCTAATACAATTAATCAGGCTGTAACAGAGCCCAGGAACAGTAAGCAGAATTTGCCATTTTCATGCAAAGCTGAAAGACATGACTATTTCACATGTAGTGATTAGACATTTTTATGGCCAACCTATCACATTACACCCCACGGATTTCCAATAAATAAAGGAAAGCTAGAGTAGGGGCTGCCTGTTGTATACCAGTCCAGCTAACACTATCATGGACAGAACAGTGCTTTCTTGACATCTAATTTACTCAGTTGCATGAGTGATCATGTCACTCCCTGCTTAAGCTCTTTCAATGTCTTTCCATAAATTAGAATGATGGGTGAGTACCTCAGGGCTGCCTTCCATCATGGCTTATCCCAGAGCGCTGTGAGGGAATATTCCCCTGGTCTCTCCCACCAGACCGGGTGTCCCCTGGGGCAAGGTCCTGGCCTCCCAAGAGAACCCAGCAGAGGTTTGCTGAGTGGGTGAATGACTGAATGACCCACCTGAGATACTGTGGAAAGGGGCCGGGAAGGCCTGTGGGACATCTCAAGGACCTGATGTGGCTTATGTTTTAGCCAAAATTCACAAAGTGATATTTCTAGATTTTTGAAGTATCACCTGCAATGTTTTTATCTCAGCAGAAACCCTTAAACTTGAACCATTAAATTAGAATGATACCAACTCAACTACCCACAGCCGCGAAAGAGATCAAGCGACCATGAGCGCTGCATGGATTAGAGAGAAGAAAGGAGGGAGGGAGGAGAGAGCCTGCCTCAGAGGGAAAGAGGGGCACGCCACGCTTTGTCCTCTGTTCTGGTTCCCCTGTGCTCTTTATGACCCGGACATCTTGCTGCTCTGAGTGTGATAAAGGATTTGTAATTTAGACTGGCCTTAAAACCTAATTCACCCCGCCCTTACCCCAAGCAAGAAAAAAACCTGATGTGTATTAGCCACATCTGAGTGACCCGGATGGTTTCGGGAATTATACTGAATTTATCTGTATTCTAATAGCCAACCACAGGAATTGTCTTTTTATCTAGTCTGCACCTTAGCAATGATCGTGTATATGTTTACTGAGCAATATGGCAGTGGGGACTCGTTACATGCTGTTGTCAACTCACAAATTCTGCTAGGAGCTGCCTGTCTGTGACCAGGAGAGGGTCCTGCCCCTTATTCAGCTGAGCCCGACCCCTGTCTGCTGCCCTTTGGGAGAAGCGGGATGGCCTGGTGGTGCCCATGAACTGACTGCCCTGTCATCCTGCCTGGGCCAGCAGGTGGGGGCAGACTGCGTCCTGTGATGGCTTGGAGGAGGGGCTGTGGGTGGGCTGAAGAACAAAATACATAAGAACAAGGGGATGCTATCTCTCTCAGCCTCAGTTGCCAGTTTTGGCAGGGCAGCTCCGACTAGGAGGTCACAGGGCTGTGGTTTGTCAGGCAGAGGGGCCTGAAAGGTCTCGGGGGGAGACTGAGGAAGAACGGGGAGGCTTCCTTTCCAGAAACACTTGGATAGGAGCCAAAATTCAGCTGCCTCTGTTGGTTCTGGCTGGAGACAGAAGCTCACAGGGCCTGGCAGCGACGCCATCAGGGCGGGTGGGCAGGGCTGTGGGCTCCAGCCCCGCCGCTCACCTCCTCCGATATTCTTTAATGCAGTCTGGAAATCTGGATTTTTAAAATATGAGTAACAGAGTTTTGTAACATTAAGTCTGTGGGTGGCACTGGAACCGTGGACCCTTTGGCTTCTGGTGGCTGCGGGCTGGCCTGGATGTCAGGGAAGACTTTTGCGTTGAGCCCCTTGTGAGCATGTGGTGACCTTCACTCCCCATGTGGAGACGGACTCCTCTTTCTCCTTGCTGGAGAGGTTTCAGGGGGACCAGCCCCACCACGTGGGCTGTGTTCATGAAAGTAGTCGTCCGATGGCCTATTCATAGAACCTGGGCCCACTCTGCCGTCGTTGCCGGCCCCTTCCTGTGCCGTCTCTGTAGCGGACCGAGCTGGCAGTGCTGTGCCCTTCCCATGCTCAGGATCTCTGGTCCTGAGGGAGCCAGTCCACGTCCCTCCCCTTCCTCGTTGTGGTCTGACTTGAGTGGCCAGTTGACAGGCCTTTGCATCACTCCTGGAGTGCTGCCCAGAGCCTGGCTCCTGGCATCTGTAGGAACTCGTCTCCCCAGGGATCAGCCTCCCGTGCTTCTTGCTGGCACCTGATCAGAGTCTTTGGTTACACAAGGCGAGGAAGCAGGGCAGCTCAGCTCAGACGCTGGCATGTGGCTCTGCTGGCCCCTGGGGAGAAGGTGAATGTTGTCTCTGATCCCTTGCCATTCAAATCAGCTGTGAACAGCTGACCTGCCTGCCTGGTGTCTCAGGGGAGACGGGCAGAGGGGAGCAGAAGGCTGGCCGGGCGTGAGAGTGGGGCAGACGGGGGCCCTGCCGGCAGTGGAGACAGGCGACTGTGGGCCCAGTGGAGAGGACCCTGAGGAAGGCAGGTGCACTCACGGAACTGTAGGGAGTAAGGGCTGATGGCTTTCAGGGAAGCCCCAGGGGCCTGGCAGTGGGCTCTGTAGATCTGTTCTGTCTGGAGCCTCCGCCCAGGAAGTTACCAGGACCTCTGAGCCCTCGTTTCCACATCTATAAAATGTGGGTAATAGCTACCTCTCAACATAGTGATGAGCGAATGTTTGTGAGCAGGCTTGAAATACCATAGATCGCTCTGCCGAAGTGAGATGATTATTATGTTTACCTATTTTTATTCCGCTTCTCAAGTACTTATTTTTCATCCAGGTCTTTAAAGCACAAGTTTTAAAGGCATCTGAAATGGACTAGATCCAGGGTAGTGGCCACAGGGCCTCTTTGGAGCCTTTGTCACCTCCCGTTGGAATGGAGATTATTGCCTACTCCCCCTAACTAGCCTCCCAGCCTCCAGCCTGGCCTCTCCTCTGCACTGTCCCCCACTCAGCCTCCAGAGGGAGTGCTCAAAAGCCACACACCTGTCTTGGCACCTTCCTGCTCCACGCTCTCCAGCGCATGATCCTGCTGTCACACAAGGGAACCTCAGCACCGAGCAGGGAGCCGGCATGAGAAGGGGGATGAGGCGCAGCCCTGCTTCCAGGCTTCCAGGCTGGGGCTCCCCAGTCCCTGCAGGGTCAGAGCCGTGGCTCCCAGGTCCTTGGGGGCTGTCCCCTGCTCCCTCTTCAGCCCAACCTCCACCACCCTTTACTCACCATCCTTCAAGTTCAACTTCCAGATTCCCGACAGGCCAGTGCTGTTCTCAGACCACCCCCAGGCTGGCGCTGGGCTCACCAGCTTTGTCTGCGTGTCTCCAAGATGCCCTTGCTTCTTCCTCCATCCCCCTTCCATGTGCCCAGCTTTCACAACTCAGCCTTTGGGGAGTTGCAAGTGATGGAAATCCAACTCAAAATAGCTTAAGGGAAAAGGGATTTAATTGTTCAACAAAACTGAAAAGTTACATGCTTTCTGGATCCAGGTGTTCAGGCAATAACCAGGACTTGGTCTCTCCTGTCTCATGGCTCTGCTGTCCCCTATGTGAGTTTTATTCTTAGGTGGGCCCCCAAAGTGGTGGCATAGATGGCCACCCACCAGTTCAGACTTAAGATGCAGAGGGTACACATCCACATAATATTGCCAGCAAAAGGCCTTTAGTGGAGGTTCAATAGACTGGTTTGGATCTTGAAAATAACTAATCATGGCAGAGGGTGATGGGCTAGGACAAGGCAGATGTTCGGGGCAGGATGGAGACCCTGACTGAATCCCAGGGACTGAAAGTAGGAGGGAGTATTTCACCAGAGCAGAATCAGGTGTTCTTACCAAAGAAAGTGGCCATAAGTGCTGGGCTGGCGGGCACAGCAGATTCCAGCACACTGTCCCTGGCTGTTCCCACCACCCCCAGGGTGGCTACCTGCTTCCCATGTGCTTTGCTGCTCTTACCAGAGTGGAATGAATTTTTGCCCATGCACCTGCCCATGTGCTGTGAGGTTCCTGAGGCTGGATGGGTGTCCCAGTTACTGCTGATTCCTCGCCATCTGCATCCCACGGGAGCTTGGTATCTGTGAGCCCACTCAGTGAGGCCCACCCTCAGACTCCTGCACAAACGCAGCCATGCTCAAAAGAGTCTGGAGTCAGACGGCAGACCTGGGGATCATGGTCCTGGCAACAGGCATGGACCCTTGCCATGCACACCAGTCCAGATCCTGTGGGTCCAGATCTACAGGCTGGGTGGTCTGGTGAGATGCACCATTTGGACTGAGAATGTCATGTCATGGACAGGATACCTGGAGAGCCTTAGCTTTGGATGGGAATGCTGTCTGGCAGGAAAGTGATAAATGATGCAACATCATAGGAGCCGGTCCTATCTCTGGGGAGGAATCAATCTAGTAACTAGCACCATGAACCCTCCAAACCAGGGCCAACTCTGAAACTGTTCCTTCTTTTTGAACAACCCTCCTTATCCTCCTCTGACCCTCAGGCCTCCACATTCAGCCGTTCCCCATCAGTGGTAAGCTGAGCACAGTCAACACCAACTTTCCCAAAGGCACTAGCTCCAGAAACAGTCACTGTCAGTAGACAGACCACAAGAAAATTGTTGCTCATAACAGAGAACCCAAGTTTATGAATAACTTGGTTACCTCTGTCACAAATTATAAGGGTTCAAGATTATTCCCTGTAACAATTTCACCCTCACTCACATGGGCCTTCCTGGGTGGAAGAGAAGGGGTAGCTCCATTCTAGGGGGCTGAGGACTGTGTTACCTGCAGCTCCACATGCCCATGGAGCAGCCCCGTGACTTGGGGACCCTGGGGAGGCTGTGCCAGGCCTGGCAGTGTCACCTGCTAAGGCAGGGGGTCAGGCAAGATCTGCTGTTCTAGGCCTTCCTCCTTCCCTTTAGCAGTAGAATTCATCACCCCAGTCCCCCAAGGGCTGCCAGGTGGGGTTGGGGTGAATCATATGCAGCCCCTGGGAGTGGGACTGAGGGATTACCACCAGCCCTCCCAGCAATGGCGATGGTAGGTACTGAGTGTGTCACTTCCTCCCAGCCAAGCTAAGGATGGCTTTGGGAAGGCTGGGACATGTTGGAGAATCTTCTGGCCCTGTCTCCACTTATCTCTCTGAGGGATATATGTATAGCATGAATTAAGAACAAGTTTCAAAGTCTGAGGATTCAAGATGCTGGCATGAGAGGTGAGACAGAATTCCTCCCAAAACCACATATACTGTGAAAATATAGTTAATACAACTAGCCCTAAAACAGCAACAGGAAAGAAGGCTGTACCACACTGCATACAGACCTCACGAACAGAGCAGACCTCATGAAACAGGGTAACGTATGAAAGCCTTGATCTGGTGGGACCTGAGCCCTAACCCCCATCCCAGCTCACTGGTGGGAGGAAGAGAAATGGAGCATGGAGGGGGTGGAAGCTTAGAACTGCTGAACACCCAGCCCTGGAGGTCTGCTTTGGACCACAGACCTACATTGTGTGGTGCTCTGGAGGTTGCTGGGGTTGGGGAGCTGGGACAGGCAGAGAGCTTGAAATACTGAGATACCAGCTGTTGTGGAGGATGGGGATCCACATCTGGCCACTCTGGGACAAAGGAAAGGCAGGCGGTCTGAAAGGCTTCCTACCAGCGAGAGGGCTGCTGAAGGGGCGGGGTTTGCATGGAGCTTGCTTCGGGAGAGAAGGGATAGGTGGATAAGGTTGTCTGGGTGCACTCTGCCCAGCAGATTGGGAACTTTGAGGAGCTTCAGACGCCCCATACCCCTGGCTGCCTACTCAGCTCCGAGGCCCCCCATTGTGACATGCAGCCTGCTGCACCTTCCTCCTAGCCTGCTGGCACCTGCTCACAAACCTGCAGTCACTGTGCTGGCATCAGGCCAGCTGGAGGCCCCTGCCTACAAAAGCTAGAGACGCCAAGCACAGAGGCTTACACATGTGTGCTCGGCCCACTGGCTCTGATAATGGAGACAGACACTGCAGCCGGGAATCAGGAAACAGATCTTACCTGCCCCAAGGCACCAGTGCTGCTCCCTACGACCCCCAACCTCACTGTAGGGGCTGAGCAGCTCCCGAGACTAGAGCTTCTGGGCACTAGAGGAAACCACATAGAATTATGAAACGTCAAAGGAACCTAGTTCAGACCAAAATATCACAAACACCAGAAAAAGGATCAAATGAAACTGAACTCACCAATCTTCCTGAAAGAGAGTTCAAAATAAAAACATAAACATGCTCATGGAGGTACAGAAAAATATTCAAGAACTCAGGGATGAATTTAAGATGGAGATTCAATCATTAAGAAATTCCATATCTGAAATGAAACATACAATGAAGGGATTTCAAAGCAGATTAGATGTAGTAGAAGAAATGGTAAATGGAATAGAAATTAGGCAAGAAGAATACAAAGAAGCTGAGACAGAGAGAGGAAAAAGGATCCCTAAGAATGAAAGAATATTGAGAGAACTGTGTGACCAATCCAAATGGAACAATATTTGCATTATAGGGGTACCAGGAGAAGAAGGGAGAGAAAAAGGGATAGAAAGTGTCACTGAGGAGGTAATTGCTGAAAACTTCCCCAATCTGGGGAAAGAGATAGTCTCTCAAACCATGGAGATGCACAGATGTCCCAACACAAGGGACCCAAGGAAGACAACATCAAGACATATAATAATTAAAATGGCAAAGATGAAGGATAAAGACAGACTTTTAAAAGCAGCTAGAGAGAAAAAAAACATCACATACAATGGAAAACCCATCAGGCTATCATCAGACTTCTCGACAGAAACCTTACAGGCCAGAAGAGAGTGGTATGGTATATTTAATGCAATGAAGCAGAAGGGCCTTGAACCAAGATTACTCTACCCAGAAAGGTTATCATTTAAATTTGAAGGAGGGTTGAAACAATTTTCAGATAAGCAAAAACTGAGACAATTTACATCCCACAAAACACATCTACAGGGCATTTTGGAGGGACTCCTGTAGATGGAAGAATTCCTAAGGGTAAACAGATATCATTCAAGGAAAGACAAGGAGTACAGAATATGATTTATAACATACAAAGAATGGAGGAGGAAGAAAAAGGAGGAAAAAAAAACCTTTAGGTTGAGTTTGTAATAATATACAAAATAAGTTAAATTAGACTGTTAGATAGTAAGGGAATTGCCCTTGAACCTTTGGTAACCACAAATTTAAGCCTGAAATGGCAATAAGTACATACCTATTGATAATCACCCTGAATGTAAATGATCTGAATGCACCAATCAAAAGACATAGAGTCACTGAATGGATAAAAGAACAAGACCCATCTATATGCTGCCTACAAGAGACTCACTTCAAACCCAAAGACATACACAGACTGAAAGTAAAGGGATGGAAAAAGATATTTCATGCAACTAATGGGGAGAAAAAAGCAGGAGTTTCAGTATTTGTATCAGACAAAATAGACTTCAAAACAAAGAAAGTCACAAGAGACCAAAGAAGGACATTACATAATGATAAAGGGGCCAGTCCAACAAGAGGATATAACTATTATAAATATCTATGCACCCAACACAGGATCACCTACATATGTGAAACAAATACTAACAGAATTAAAGGGGGAAATAGAACGCAATACATTCATTTTAGGAGACTTCAACACACCACTCACTCCAAAGGACAGATCAACCAGACAGAAAATAAGTAAAGAGACAGATGCACTGAAAAACATATTAGAACAGATGGACCTAATGGACATCTACAGAACCCTCCATCCAAAAGCAACAGGATACACATTCTTCTCAAGTGCACATGGAACATTTATAAGAACAGATAATATATTAAGCCACAAAAAGAACCTCAGTAAATTAAAAAAGATTGAAATTGTACCAACCAGCTTCTCAGATCACAAAGGTATGAAACTAGAAATAAATTACACAAAGAAAATGAAAAAGCCCACAAACACATGGAGGCTTAGGAACATGCTCCTAAGTAATCAATGGATCAATGACCAAAGAAAAACAGAGATCAAGCAATATAGGGAGACAAATGACAACAATAATTCAACACCACAAAGTCTGTGGGATGCAGTGAAAGCTGTGTTAATAGGGAAATACATTGCAATACAGGCCTACCTCAGGAAAGAAGAACAATCCCATGTGAACAGTCTAAACTCACAATTAATGAAAGTAGAAAAGGAAGAACAAATGAGGCCCAAAGTCAGTAGAAGGAGGGACATAATAAAGATTAAAGCAGAAATAAATAAAATTGAGAAGAATTAAACAATAGAAAGAATCAAGAAAGCAGGAGATGGTTCTTTGAGAATATAAACAAAATAGATGAACCCCTAGCCAGACTTATCAAGAAAAAAAGAGAGTCTATACACATAAACAGAATCAGAAATGAGAAAGGAAAAATCACTACGGATACCACTGAAATACAAAGAATTATGAGAGAATACTATGAAAAATTATATGCTAACAAACTGGGTAACCTAGAAGAAACGGACAACTTTCTAGAAAAATACAACCTTCCAAGGCTGACCCAGGAAGAAACAGAAAATCTGAATAGACCAATTACCAGCAAAGAAATTGAATTGGTAATCAAAAAACTACCTAAGAACAAAATGCCTGGACCAGATGATTTCACTGCTGAATTTTATCAAACATGTAGTGAAGACCTAATACCCATCCACATTAAGGATTTCCAAAAAATAGAAGAGGAGGGAATACTCCCAAACTCATTCTACGAGGCCAACATCACTGTAATACCAAAACCAGGCAAAAACACCACAAAAAAAGAAAATTACAGACCAATATCCCTGATGAACCTAGATGCAAAAATACTCAACAAAATATTCGCAAACCGAATTCAAAAATACATCAAAAAGATCATCCATTATAATCAAGTAGGATTCATCCCAGGGATGCAAGGATGGCACAACATTCAAAAATCCATCAACATTATCCACCACATCAACAAAAAGAAGGACAAAACCACATGATCATCTCCATAGATGCTGAAAAAGCATTCGACAAAATTCAATATCCATTCAGGATAAAAACTCTCAACAAAATGGGTATAGAGGGCAAGTACCTCAACATAATAAAGGCCATATATGACAAACCCACAGCCAACTTTATACTAAACAGTGAGAAGCTGAAAGCTTTTCCTCTAAGATCGGGAACAAGACAAGGATGCCCACTCTCCCCACTTTTATTCAACATAGTACTGGAGGTCCTAGCCACGGCAATCAGAAAACACAAAGAAATAAAAGGCATCCAGATGATAAGGAAGAACTCAAACTGTCCTTGTTTGCAGATTGCATGATATTGTACATAAAACACCCTAAAGAATCCACTCCAAAACTATTAGATCTAATATCTGAATGCAGTAAAGTTGAGGGATACATAATTAATACACAGAAATCTGTTGCATTCCTATACACTAACGATGAACTAGCAGAACGGGAAATTAGGAAAACAATTCCATTCACAATTGTATCAAAAAGAATAAAATAGCTAGGAATAAACCTAACAAAGGAAGTGAAAGACCTATACCCTGAAAACTACAAGACACTTTTAAGAGAGATTAAAGAGGACACTAATAAATGGAAATTCATCCCATGCTCTTGGCTTGGAAGAATTAATATTGTCAAAATGGCCATCCTGCCTAAAGCAATCTACAGATTCAATGCAATCCCTATCAAATTACCAACAGCATTCTTCAATGAACTAGAGCAAATAGTTCTAAAATTCATATGGAACCACAAAAGACCCCGAATAGGCAAAGCAATTCTGAGAAGGAAGAATAAAGCAGGAGGGATTACACTCCCTGACTTCAAGCTCTACTATAAAGCTACAGTAATCAAGACAATTTGGTAGTGGCACAAGAACAGAGCCATAGACCAGTGGAATAGAACAGAGAGCCCAGATATAAACCCAAGCATATATGGTTAATATATGATAAAGGAGCCATGGATATACAATGGGGAAATGATAGCCTCTTCAACAGCTGGTGTTGGCAAAACTGGACAGCTACATGTAAGAGAATAAAACCGGATTACTGTCTAACCCCATACACCAAAGTAAACTCAAAATGGATCAAAGACCTGAATGTAAGTCATGAAATCATAAAATTCTTAGAAAAAAATATAGGCAAAAATCTCTTGGATGTGAACATGAGCAACTTCTTCATGTACATATCTCCCTGGGCAAGGGAAACAAAAGCAAAAATGAATAAATGGGACTATATCAAACTAAAAAGCTTCTGTACAGCAAGGGATACCATCAGTAGAACAAAAAGATTTCCTACTGTATTGCAGAATATATTCATAAATGACGTATCCGATACACGGTTTACATCCAAATTATATAGAGAGCTCACACACCTCAACAAACAAAAAGCAAATAAGCCAATTAAAAAATGGGCAGAGGAGCTGAACAGAGACTTCTCCAAAGAAGAAATTCAGATGGCCAACAGGCACATGAAAAGATGCTCCACATCACTGGTCATCAGAGAAAGGAAATTAAAACCACAATGAGATATCACCTCACACTCGTTAGGATGGCTGCCATCCAAAATACAAACAACAACAAATGTTGGCAAGGATGTAGAGAAAGGGGAACCCTCCTACACTGCTGGTGGGTATGTAAATTAGTACAACAATTGTGGAAAGCAGTATGGAGGTTCCTCAAAAAAGTCATAATAGAAATACCATTTGACCCAGGAATTCCAGTCCTAGGAATTTACCCTAAGAATGCAGAAGCCCAGTTTGAAAAAGATATATGCACCCGTATGTTTATTGCAGCACTATTTACAATAGCCAAGAAATGGAAGCAACCTAAGTGTCCATCAGTAGACAAATGGATAAAGAAGATGTGGTATATATACACAATGGAATGTTATTCAGTCATAAGAAGAAAAGAAATCCTACCATTTGCAACAACATGGATGGAGCTAGAGGGTATTATCCTCAGTGAAATAAGCCAGGTGGAGAAAGACAAGTACCAAATGATTTCACTCATCTGTGGAGTATAAGAACAAAGAAAAAACTCAAAGAACACAACAGCAGCAGACTCACAGAACCCAAGAATGGACTAACAGTTACCAAAGGGACAGGGACTGGGGAAGATGGGTGGGAAGGGAAGGATAAGGGGGAAAAAGAGGTATTACAATTAGCACACATAATGTAGTGGGTGTGGGTGTGGGGTGCAGGAATACGGGGAAGGCAGTATAACACAGAGAAGACAAGTAGTGATTCTATGACATCCTTCTATGCTTACGGACAGTGACTGCAATGGGGTGTATGGTGGGGAGCTTGATAATAGGGGGAGTCTAGTAACCATAATATTGCTCATGTAATTGTATATTAATAATAGCAAAAAAAAAGTGTGCTGAGAAAAATAACCCCTCAAGAATCCACTCCAAAACTGCTAGATCTAATAGCTGAATTCAGCAAAGTTGTGGGATATTAAATTAATACACTGAAAGCTGTTGCATTCCAATATACTAATGATGAACTAGCAGAAAGAGAAATTAGGAAAACAATTCCTTTCCCAATTTTATCAAAAAGAATAAAATACCTAGGAATAAACCGAAGCAAGGAAGTGAAAGACCTATACCCTGAAAACTACAAGACACTCATGAGAGAAATTGAAGAAGATACCAATAAATGGAAACACATCCCATGCTCATGGATAGGAAGAAGTAACATTTTCAAAATGACCATCCTGCCTAAAGCAATGTACAGATTCAATGCAATCCCTATCAAAATACCAACGGCGTTCTTCAATGAACTAGAGCAAATAGTTCTGAGACAGGCAGTTTTCCCAGAGTCCAAAGCTGAGGGTGGAGGGGACCGCCAGCACCACCGCATAGCCCAGTGTTCCTTGATCTTCTGTCATTCATGCACTGACCACCTTAATTAACTTTTTCAGATGAGTTTACTTTCTGTACCATTGTTGATTCACTTTAAAACATTTTAAGTGCATTAAGCTGTAGAAGAAAATTTGAATCACTCTGGTATATGGAAAATTGGAGTTATTTTATAAATAGAAGACAGCTGTCAAAATGAATCAAATGCAAAAATAATACGAAGGCTTAGTTAAAATCCAAAGTCTGTGTTTTTGCTTTTGAGTATCAAGTGTTCACGAGGTGTTAAATCAGTACCACACCCTAACTGTCCCTTAAGGTAATCAGAAGGGTTGAAAGGAAGGTGAACGGGACACGCGTCTCTCCTTGAATGATTCCGTACAGTTAGTGTGGTGTCTGCCCGCCTCGCTCTCTTTAGGCAGGAAGCCCTACTCGCCCAACAGCTCTGCTCCCATGTTGTAGAATGTGTGACTGAGGGTCATATGTAGAGTGATATACAAGGGGCCAGAGCTGGCCAGAGGCAGCACAGAGTGGAGCCCAGGTCTTAAAACTATCTAAAGAGCTGGAGTCATTTGATTACTGTTCTGCCTGAAAAACCAATATGGGATCCCAATTCCAAGCCAAAAGCATTTACCAAGCAGAAATCGCATTAGGAAATTCAAAGGGTGGAGATTTAGTTTGGGGGAATTGGTCCCATTTCCTGAGCTGTAGATGAAGAGGATCTAATTTGGACAAAGTTCTGGAAGAGATAAGACAAGTCTTCAGAGTTCTTATAGGATGATTTATATCAAAACCTAGCCTGATTCCATTAAAACAGGCAAAATGAAATCCCAAGAGGGCTTTGGTAGGGTCTACCCTTGAAGCAATTTCTAATAAGATAAAGCATGTCAGAGAAGTGACATAAATGAAGCCAGAGAAAAAGAGCATAGTCCTGAGGACATCTCAGATTTGAAGAACAGCCTTCTCCGAGAACCCTGAGTTCCTGCTCCTTTGTACCTACCCCAGATGCTGCATCAGCCTTTCCTCACACCACACCTCACTCTTCTTTCTCAGGCTGTTGCGACTGTGCCTTTTGTGGTGGGGCTGGAAGAAGCTCTGGTGGAGGAAACACTTTGCTCTGGTCTGAACTGGCCTGTGTGCTGCTGGCCAGATAGTAAACACAGCACCACAGGTGACAAGGACATTGCTGTTCTCCAGCTGTTGAAGGACTGACTGGAAAACATGAGGGTGCCATGCTGACAGACCTGGGTCAGTTTGCTCAAAGGACTTCTGTTCCTCAAGACACTTTGGTGATATTTTAGGGTGATAAACAGTCCCCTAGGCCAACAAGGTGCTTTGGTGACTATGGCTCCAGGGCTGGTTTATCCATGCTGCAGTGGGCACACACTGGGGGCTACTTACAGGAGGTAACGGCTGGTTCTGCTCTTTTCCTTTGCCAAGCCCTCTTGTCACTGGCCTGAGAGGTTCCTAGAACAGGTCTTCTGGTGGCTGCATGTTCACACAACCAGGAGTTCTTCCTGGAGACTGCAGTAGCTCTCCACACAGTCAAGAGATGGCCCCAAGCAGTTCAGAAGGCATGGCATTGAAGGTCCATCACCAGGGACCACAAGGCCAGGTGGCCAGGCCATATCACCACTCAGCCAAGATCCATTTCCTGGGGTGTCCTTGGAGGGCTGAGCCACTGGCTGGCAGAGTAAGACTACAGTAGATGTGCATCTGGGCTGAGAGCCAAGCTGAGAGGCTGAGGGCCTGAGCCCTTGCAGTTGTGCTCGGTGCTGATGAGAGTCCCAGATGTGTCCTCACCAGAAGGTTAGGCAGCTTGGAGCTGGGCTTCTGCATCTTTCTTTCAAGAGGAAAGAGGTGTTATTCCTTTATCCATGAGAGGAAGGGTGTGTGTGAGAATTACATGGCCAAGCGTTCTGGGACTTGGGGTAGAGTTAAGAGGAGTGAAGTTGTTCCTCATTGAAACAGTGCCATTTCCACACTGAACTTGGCAGATCAAGGGTAGCCAAGGGGCCCAGGTCAAGACAGTTTGAGCATGCTGCTCTCGAGGGGGATTCTGGGTGGCCGAGCCTTTGCTCGTTGTGGGAGGACCTTCCGTTAGCAGTGACAGAGCCTGTGGTCCCACATCTCTGATGCAGGAAATAGCATTTCCAGGGAGGCAGAGGCCCCACGGGCTCCTCTGGGAAGTGGTGTGTGTGTGTGTGTGTTCATGTGTGAATGGGTGTATCAGGTGTGTAGCATGTACATAGTAGTATGTTTTATGTAGTTGCATATGTGGTGGGCTGGTGCATGTAGGTGTATGCAGGCAGATAGGGGCAGGGGATTTTTGGAAAGGAGAACCCTCCAGAAAACAAAATGCAGACCCCAGGCTCACTTGAAATAAATGTGCCTTGGTTGATGATGAATGAGATGATCTCCATTCCAGAGCAGCTTCACCTGGGGCCCCACCTACCTCAGCCTGGTGGGGCCACTGGGGAGACCTGCTGGCAGACAATGAGTGAGCCATCTGCAGAGCCAGTTCAGCAGGGACACTATTCTGAAGAGACCTCTCATTATAAATCAGGCAAGAACTACAGGAAAGAGGCCTGACAAGGGATGCTAACTGGTTTATGTCCATCAGAGAGCTGCCTCAACAGACGTCCACCCCAGAATGGTGAATCAATGAATAACTGAAAGGAGGGAGGATCTGGTTAGACAAATCAGCCCCTCAACACAGGGTTATATCTTATTTTTAATCCCTGGAATTCTGACTTTTTATAAAGAGCTTGACTTGGCAGGCAGTAGAAGAAAACGTGGGAGTGACTGCTGCGATGTCTGACCATAGCTTGGCGCAGCTTCCAATCAAAGATGACTGAGCAAATGAAAACAAGGGTTCACTTAGGGTTAATAAAGCTTTATTGCAAAAACCAAACAAAGAATTCATGAAACGGAATGATAATGGGGAGCTGTCCAGCAATTTTCTTTGGGATGCATCCAAGACTGTAATCAGAGGCAAGCTAATTCAGTACTAATTTCAAGAAAAAAGACGGGGAAAAAGTGGGTAATTAGAAAAGAAAATAGAAACACTAGAGGAATCATATAAACATAAATTAGGTCCCAAATACCAACACACTTAATCACAGCCGGGGGTGAATGAAACCTCATCCTATCAAGAACTGAATATTTCATAAAGTAAACAAAAGAGGGATGAACCAAGAGGCATATAACCAGCCATAACTAAAAAAACACTTGTCAGAAATTAACAACTGAAATGCAAGAGAGAAATAACATCTTCATTAACCAGTGGGGATGAAATATAGACTCAGAAAATACAACAAATGCTCATATTCCTCAAAGCCTAATCTCTTGCTTTTGAAATTATAGCCATAACTTTTGAAAATCTTATTTTTCCTCTCTAAGGAACAGAATGATTCATTGTGTATATATATATATATATGAATGAGAACAGAGGAAATAATTAAAGCTATAAAAAATTCCCGATTACGAAGCATCTGCGTCCAGATGGCTATATCACAGATTCACCACGAAGAATCAACTTGCATGTGTACGTGTGGAGGGAGGGGTGGCATCTATCCAAAATGGTGGCATTGGGGACCTGGAGAAGAATGTCCTGTAGGAACATTTCTTCCCTACTGCAATGAGGACCTCTTAGAACTGGAAAGGTATATGCCAGATGGCCTCATTTGCTCTTCCCAAGATGTAGGCACTCTACTGAAGGAGGAGAAACAAGCCACAGCCTGTTCTGAGGGGCAGAAACTGGAAACCTATCCTAAGAAGAGCTGTTGGGGAAATGAGAGCCAGCTGGCGAGGAAAAGTCTCATAGGGCTCCCGAATGCAGAGGTCATACCCAGTCTCTGATTAGTGCCCTGGCCGTCTTGAAAAGAAATGTCCTGCTGTGGGCAACAGTGAGTGCGCCATCCCAAGCAGAGGTTGGGCACGACTATGGAGGAGAGCAAGTACTGAATTTGAAAGGTCCTGATAATTCTTGTGTTTCGTAGCACTGGTATTGCAAGTCAGACCAACTTTAAACTCTCCAAGAAAGGTTAAGGGATGTATTGAAGATTTCTGGAGGAAGAGAGGATTACTTGGCTAGCTTTTAACAACTAGCCATGAACCCTGAGTTAGCCATCAGAAAATAAAAGCCATTGCTTCACTCGTGAAGAGGAATTGCGGGGCTGGGAAAAGGGATCACTGCCTGTTCTGAGATGGGACCCTCCTGAGTAACCTCTGGAGCGGCCGTCAGCAGAGCCGACATGCTCAGAGAGCAGATGTCCTGTGGGGTGGGGGGGGGAGGAGTCAGGGAGAGCAGCCCGTAGGGACATATCCGGTGCTCGGCACTGTGCTAAATGTGCTCCACACATTATCTCATGGCAACTCTCTGAGTCACAAACTGTTTCTCCTGGTTTAAGAGGTGAGAATATGTAGCCACAATGAATTTAAATGATTTGTGCAAGCCCATACCACTGGCAGGTGGCGGGGGGGATGGGATTTGAATTCAGGTCTATCCATTCTAGAGCTGGGTGCACCGCTCTGTGCCGCCTCCCATTCTGGCCTCTGTGCATCAGGCCCCGTGGCTGTGGCCGGGATGCTAGGCCAGTGAGGCCTAAATATCCAAGCAGTGCTCCAGTGTGAGTTGCTATTGGCTGAGTCCTATGTGTCCAGGCTGTGGGCCCCCTGCAGCATACCGGAGAGCAGGGATGGGGTGGAGATTTGAATGTTCCTTGTTGCATAGTGCACAGCTGGTGGCATTCTGAGTCCATGAGCTATCCTAGCCCTCTTCATGAAGCGTCAAGCCTTTCTGCATGCATATGCTTATTATAAATAAACGAGTGTATGCTTTCTTCTAACTCTTTGCAAATATATGCTTGAAGCTAAAACTGCTCAGATGCTGTTCCTGGGATTCAGACATTCATTTGATCAGAAGGTGGTCTGTTCTTGCTTAGGGCCTATGGTGTGTTCTAATTAGTGGGGATTCAAAGACTGAGTGAGCATTGGACATGTTCTGTTAGTTAAACAAAATATCAAAAATCACTGTAAACAAGCTGGATATGAGTTAAAAAACAAACATAAACAGGTTATGGGTTAATAATGCCATCTCCTTTCAAAAGACCTGAATGACCCAGACTGAATATCCTTTGGCTAATTTGAATCTTTGCATTTGAAGAGACCAAGGTACTGGGGCACTGGAATATTGCCAAGAAAGTCTTTCAGTTTCCTTTGTTGAGTGGGTTGAGCTGTGCTGTACCCACACATGACACATGTGGGAACAAAGAAGGTGCTGGGCCAATGAATAGAAATTGAGCAATCCATCTATTTAGATCTGGTCTTAGGAACTGCAGTCAATCAATCAGCAAGCATTCATTGAACACTTAATAAATAAAGGCATGCCGGAGGACCTCAGTCCTTGGAGGAAACACAAGAAGTGGATGCACTGATTCCCATACTGCAGGTCTAAAAGGATGGCTTTGTCTTGGAGCTCTCTGAGTAACTGAAGTAAGAAGTTTTGGATTCTAACAGGGCAGAGTTATCTCTGCTTTTCAAGAAGGTAGAGAAATTCATAAGCATGGTAAGGAATGGCATACAGAAGGCATTTAAAAAAAGGTCCAAATTGAACACCTAGCGATGAGCGTCTGAGATGAGAAATACACTGGATGGCATTGAGGAAGATGCGGCATTGCAGAAAAGCTTAGTGAACTCAAAGGCATGGTAACAGCAACAATTCAATGTGAGACACAGAAGGATAAAGATTGAAGAATATGAGCTGAGCACAAGTGTTTGTAATGTTAGAACATTCAAACAGCAGACCAAAGTGCAGACGGAAAGATAGGCTTTTTCTCGTCTGCCCCTCTGTTTCTCTCCTCAGTGATAATCACTGGTAAGCTTCCATTAAGAAAAATAAATATGCCCATACTCATCTGTTTGTATTTACGTACCTGAGAGGCCAGGCCTGGTTTGAGGACAGTTAATCTGTCAGATCTTCTCCGGTTCTGCAACTCTGAGGGTTCCCGAGCCAAATTTCCTTATGTGGCCACCGAGGAATTTCATGGAACGTCATTGACAATTGAGAAAGAAGGGTATCATGGCTTAGAAAGTGGGAAACCTTGGGAACAACAGCAGAGTGAGTGGGCTTAACTATGTTGACTTGGCAGGGCTTTAGATGCCCCAGGAAGGAGAAAGCAAGCTGAACTTCACAGTCCTCTTTGATCAAGGAAGGGTGTGCCTGACATTACTGCTTCAGGTAAGTCCTCTGGGAGACATTACTCTGCCGGAAAATGGGAGAAAGGAGCTTGACTGGAACTTGTACGGAATGTGGGGCAGCCGTGTGTGAACCTAAAGAGGGGCGTCGTTGTAGGGAACATGTATAGGAGGGAGCTGAGAAATCCCGGACGGGGCAGGACTGGAGGCTAATCCCATGCACAGGACTCATGCCATGAGTAGCTGGGTGTTGGTTAAACAGTCAATTAATAAAGAATCACAAAACTTTCCCGGGAGAAGGAGAAGATTCAGTAGGTTGATTTAGTTGCAGAAAAATAAAATAAGATGTGTGGAGAGGAGTTCAGCAGAAGAAGGAAGGTTTACGGGGCCATTTTCACAAGTATGATAGTGGCAAAAACAGAAGGCATGGAGTCATCTCTTCTGCTTATTACCTGTGTGGCCCTGTTCACATTACTCATGTTTTCTGAGCCCCGACACCATCATCCGACCCAGGGGGGATTGTAACCCGTTGCTGGTATGTACTGAGCACTTCCTGTAGCCAGGTACTCTCTGCATGCTTCACAGGAAGTAACTGGCTTACTTCTCATAACAACCCTGCAACAGGAGTATGCTTTCTAATCCCCAGACTTACCAGAGAAGTTAAGTCATTTACCCAAGGTCACACAGCTTGTAATTGACAGAGATGAGACTCAAATGTGGGCTTTTTTTTTTTTTTTTTTTTTTTGCTGTGCTCGTGAAGCACGTCAAAAGAAATAGGGATCTATGGCACAGAAAATGTGCTCCATAAAATGATGTTAGGCCTTGCTTTCCTGTAAATAACAGTTTGATAAAATATTCAATAAAGGTATTTCTTGAATAAATATTTTATAGTCATAATAGCAGCGAAGGTTTTCTGAGCACTTGATCTGTGCTGGGAACTGTGCTAACCTTTTGCCTGTTTTGTCTTGTGCTGCAGTAACGCCGCGTTGGCGCTATGATTAGCCCTATGCATGGGTGAGGAATTGAGGCAGAGGGTGGGTTTAAGTTCCTTACACTAAGTCACATAGGTAGTGACTGGGGGAGTCTGAGGAGGGATCATGGCTTCTGTCCAAGACCAGAGGCTAGTGCAAAGTGGTTAAAAATCAGTCATGCTCTTTTCCAAGCAGTGAATTCACCTGGGAAGAAATTGGGATTTAGGAAAACAAAATTAGAGATACAGAATCATGGGGCAACAGACCCAGAGCAACAGTTATCCATGACTGCAAAGCAAACCAGCCCAAAATGCAACGGCCTCAAACACTAACAGTTTATTATTACTCAGAGTTCCGTAGATGGGCTGGGCCGTTTCGCTTCCTGTTTTTCCTGGGCTTCCTCGCTCAGCTGCATTCAGTTGGAGGACTGGGGGCTCTAAGGTGGCCTCGTTGTGTCTGGCAGTTGGTGCGGCCTGTTGGCTGGGGGTGTTGTTCTCCATGTGGCCTCTCACCTTCCAGTAAGCTCAGCTGGGCTTCTTCATAGCATGGTGAGTTCCGGGTCTAGAAGACAAGAGTGGAAGATGTCAGGGCTTCCGAGCTCCCAAGTTCACACATCACGTCCACCCATATTGTTGGTCAAAGCAAGCCACAAGCACAGCCTCGTTTCAGGAGGGTGGCAAAGTCACATTGCAAGAGGCATAGGTAAGATTCATTGGGGGCCATCATAACCATCTACCCCATCGGGTTTGGGACAAAGAGCAGCCAGAGAGAGAGTGACATTTGCATAGGAAAGAAAAGGAAGTACTTATTTTCATTGATGTCTTTTGATATTAGTTCAAAGGCTGCCAAAACAGCTCATTATAAATCTGAATAATGCAAAGAAGTTGTTCGGGGAGTGATGATAAAAGAAAGTCAAAGTTTTGTTGTTTTAACTCTGCAGGGTGATCCATTTTGTAAGTTAATAAAAAGTTGAAAATTGATGAGACTATATCCATGAAGTATTTAGAGCTCCTTGAAAGAGAGAGAACTATATCGTTATTAGAGGACTCATCAAACAGCTATCAAAATGCCATTTAGGAGAGGACAGGTTGTATTTTCCACCTGGGAGAATTAGCTTCTGATTTTCAGGGACCTTGAATTTGTGTTGTCTGTCTTCATTCACGCCTCTTGGCAAGGGGTAGAGTGAGAACTTTTCCAGGAGGGTTTTGTGCAGGGGAGACTTGAATTCTAGGAGTGCTGGTTGAGGGATGGTGTGAAAGGTCCCACCTCTCATGCATCCTGCTCTCTTCCCTTGAGGACAGCCACGCGGGCCGGCGAGGCTTGCTCAGCACCGGGAATCCTTTCTGTGCGTAGGGAAGGGGTGCCCCCCTGACAGGCAGCATCTGTGGTTTCTGGGGGCTTTCCCGTGACTTGGCCACATGTGGCCTGCTGCACAGTTCACTGATAAAGAAACTGGGATGTTCTCAGTTCCACACCAACCTGGAAGGTCTCAGTGAGCTCCGCGTCATGAGAGAGAGGGATTCTTTAGGGTATCCAAGGACCGTCAGAGTATTCTATGGTCTGATGTGGCCTAGTCTCTTCTAGAAAAAGGTAGCCCCTCTTTTCTGGAAATAAAGCATAACTTCCTGGAGTGTCAGTCTTACCCACATGTAATTTGCTTATTTATCAAATATTTTGAGTTGTACCACATGCAACGAACAAGGCAAACAGAATCTCCGCTCTCCTGGAGCTTCGAAGGACATTCAGGAAAGGGAAAGAGGACAGTGCAGACGTTCTGAGGTGGGGGGCCTTTGGCAGATGCCAGGAGCAGAGAGAGGGTTAGTTGGTGGGGCCTGAGGGCTCAGAGGTGGGCCGACGTAGACCCCTTAGGAGCCATTCATAGGTCCTGGTGAGGAATTCAGGTGTGTACAATGGGGTGCTGTTGGAGAGCTTTAAGCACGAAGGTGAATGGGCATGATCTGCATGTTTAAAGGAGCCCTCTAGTGTTGAGCAGGGGCACACGAATGGAAACGGGAGGGGACCAGGCAGGGTCAGGTGCAGGACGCCAGCCTGATGAATGGTGTTCTGGTCTGGGATGAGGAGCGAGAACGTATTTTTGAGTAGATTGCAAATTCTTCATTCATTGCAACAATAAAAATTCAAAGAAGTTTTGCTCCCACGGTGGGCCGCTTTGGGCTCTGGGACCCCAGGCCCCTTCTATCATAAGGGGTATTTGGTCAAAGACTGGAAGAAGTGCTCCATAGAAAAACTGTTGTGTTAGAATGAGTAGGAAGGTCTCTGGAAAGAGAATGGTGAGGAAATTTCCTAACTTTATATTTTCTTCCATTAATCAACCTCCGTTGATGCCAGGACCACACTGTTTTTACTGGCTATGGCCTGATAATATGTTTTAATATCTGGTAGGACTAGTTTTCTCTTACTGTTTTTCTATGAAAGTTTTCCTGGCTATTCTTGCTTATTTACCTTACACTAAAATGCATTGAAAATAATACTCATAAAGAGTATAAAGAGTATAACACTTTTAAACAAAGGAGAAATGTGTTATAGACATTGACCTCCCTACCACACAGCTTCTGAAATATCACCACTTTCCCCGACAAAGGCAGAGGAAGGCTTTGCATTTATATCTCACCTCAGTCCCTGCCCTTCCTCCCACCAAGAGGCCACTGAATTGGTATATATATTTTCAATTTTGGTATCCTTAATCTACAATTACATGTGCAATATTATGGTTATTAAACTACCCCCTTCATCAGGTCCCCCCCACCAACCCCAATGCAGTCACTGTCCATCAGCGTAGTGAGATGCTGTAGAATCACTACTTGTCTTCTCTGAGTTGTACAGCCCTCCCCGTGCCCCCCCAACATTACATCTGCTAATCGTAATGCCCCTTTTTCCCCCTTGTCCCTCCCTTCCCACCAATCTTCCCCAGTCCCTTTCCCTTTGATAACTGTTAGTCCATTCTTGGGTTCTGTGCTTCTGCTGCTGTTTTGTTCCTTCAGTTTTTTTCTTTGTTTTTATACTCCACATATGAGTGAAATCATTTAATACTTGCCTTTTTCGGCTTGGCTTATTTCACTGAGCATAATACCCTCTAGCTCCATACATGTTGCTGCAAATAGTAGAATATGTTTTCTTCTTATGGCTGAATAATATTCCATTGTGTATATGTACCACCTCTTCTTTATCCATTCATCTACTGATGGACACTTAGGTTGCTTCCATTTCTTGGCTATTGTAAATAGTGCTGCGATAAACATAGGGGTGCATATGTCTTTTTGAAACTGGGGTGCTGCATTCTTAGGGTAAATTCCTAGGAGTGGGATTCCTGGGTCAAATGGTATTTCTATTTTGAGGTTTTTGAGGAACCTCCATACTGCTTTCCACAATGGTTGAACTAATTTGCATTCCCACCAGCAGTGTAGGAGGGTTCCCTTTTCTCCACATCCTCGCCAATATTAGTTGTTTGTGTTTTGGATGTTGGCCATCCTCACTGGTGTGAGGTGATATTTCATTGTGGCTTTAATCTGCATTTCTCTGATGATTAGCGATGTGGAGCATCTTTTCATGTGCCTGTTGGCCATCTGAATTTCTTCTTTGGAGAAGTGTCTATTCATGTCCTCTGCCCATTTTTTTTTAAATTTATTTTGGTATCATTAATCTACCATTTCTTAATTGGATTATTTGCTTTTTCTTTGTTGAGGTGCATGAGTTCTTTATATATTTTGGATGTCAACCCCTTATTGGATATGTCATTTATGAATATATTCTCCCATACTGTAGGATGTCTTTTTGTTCTACTGATGGTGTCCTTTGCTGTACAGAAGCTTTGCAGCTTGCTATAGTCCCACTTGTTCATTTTTGCTTTTGTTTCCCTTGCCCGGGGGGATATGTTCATGAAGAAGTCGTTCATGTTTATGTCCAAGAGATTTCTGCCTATATTTTTTTCTAAGAGTTTTATAGTTTCATGACTTACATTAAGGTCTTTGATCCATTTTGAGTTTATTTTTGTGTATGGGACTAGACAGTAGTCCAGTTTCATTCTCTTACATGTAGCTGTCCAGTTTTTCCAACACCAGCTACTGAAGAGGCTGTCATCTCCCCGTTGTATATACCAGGCTCCTTTATCATATATTAATTGACTATATATGCTTGGGTTAATGTTTGGATTTTCTATTCTGTTCCACTGGTCTGTGGGTCTGTTTTTGTGCCAATATCAAATTGTCTTGATTACTGTGGCTTTGTAGTAGAGCTTGAAGTCAGGGAGCATAATTCCCCCTGTTTTATTCCTCCTTCTTAGGATTGCTTTGGCTATTCGGGGTCTTTTGTGGTTCCATATGAATTTTAGAATTATTTGTTCCAGTTCATTGAAGAAAGCTGTTGGTATTTTGATAGGGATTGCTTTGAATCTGTAGATTGCTTTAGGTAGTATAGCCATTTTGACAATATTTATTCTTCCTAGCCAAGAGCATGGGATGAATTTCCATTTGTTAATGTCCTCTTTAATTTCTCTTAGGAGTGTTTTGTAGTTATCTGGGTATAGGTCTTTCACTTCCTTCATTCAGTTTATTCCTAGGTATTTTATTGTTTTTGATGCAATTGTGAATGGAATTGTTTTTCTGAGTTCTCTTTCTGTTAGCTCATCATTAGTGTATAGGAAAGCAACAGATTTCTGTGTGTTAATTTTATATCCTCCAACTTTGCTGAATTCACATATTAGTTCTAGTAGTTTTGGAGTGGAGTCTTTAGGGTTTTTTATGTACAATATCATGTCTTCTGCAAATAGTGACATTTTGACTTCTTCTTTACCAATCTGGATGTCTTGTATTTCTGTTTTGTCTGATTGCCATGGCTAGGTCCTCCAGTACTATGTTGAATAACAGTGGAGAGAGCGGGCATCCCTGTCTTGTTCGCGATCTTAGGTGAAAAGGTTTCAGCTTCTCACAGTTAAGTATGATTTTAGCTGTGGGTTTGTCATATATGGCCTTTATGATGTTGAGGTACTTGCCCTCTATACCCATTTTGTTGAGAGTTTTTATCATGAATGGATGTTTAATTTTGTCAAATGCTATTTCAGCATCTATGGAGATGATCATGTGGTTTTTGTTCTTTTTGTTGATGTGATGGATGATGTTGATGGATTTTCGAATGTTGTACCATCCTTGCATCCCTGGGATGAATCCCACTTGATTATGGTGTATGATCCTCTTGATGTATTTTTGAATTCGGTTTGCTAATATTTTGTTGAGTATTTTTGCATCTACGGTTCATCAGGGATATTGGTCTGTAATTTTCTTTTTTGGTGAGGTCTTTGCCCGGTTTTGGTATTAGAGTGATGCTGGCTTTATAGAATGAGTTTGGAAGTATTCCCTCCTCTTCTATTTTTTGGGAAACTTTAAGGAGAATGGGTGTTATTTCTTCTCTATATGTCTGGTAGAATTCAGAGGTGAATCCATCTGGTCCGAGGGTTTTGTTCTTGGGTAGTTTTTTGATTAGTGCTTTAATTTCGTTGGTGGTGATTGGTCTGTTTAGTTTTTCTGTTTCTTGCTTGGTCAGTGTTGGAAGGTTGTATTTTTCTAAGAAGTCCATTTCTTCTAGGTTTTGCAGCTTGTTAGCATATAGATTCTCATAATATTCTCTTATAATTCTTTGTATTTCTGTGGGGTCTGTCGTTATTTTTCCTTTCTCATTTCTGATCTGTTTATGTGTGTAGATTCTCTTTTTCTCTTAATGAGTCTGGCTAGGGGTTTATCTATTTTGTTTATTTTTTCAAAGAACCAGCTCTTGGTTTCATTGATTTTTTTCTATTGTTTTATTCTTCTCAATTTTATTTATTTCCTCTCTGATCTTTATTATATCCCTCCTTCTGGTGACTTTGGGCCTCATTTGTTCTTCTTTTTCCAATTTCAGTAATTGTGTCTTTAGACTATTCATTTGGTATTGTTCTCCCTTCTTAAATAGGCCTGGATTGCAATATACTTTCCTTTTAGACCTGCCTTTGCTGCATTCCACAGAATTTGAGACTTTGTGTTGTTGTTGTCATTGGTCTCCAAATATTCTTCCTTCTCTATTTTAATTTGGTCATTGATCCATTGATTATCTAGGAGAATGTTGTGAAGTTTCCATGTATTTATGAGCCTTTTTGTTTTCTTTCTAAAATTTCTTTCTAGTTTCATACTTTTGTGATCTGAGAAGGTGGTTGGTAGAATTTCAATATTTTTGAATTTACTGAGGTTCTTTTTGTGGCCTAGTATATGGTCTATTCTGGAAAATGTTCCATGTGTACTTGAGAAGAATGTGTATCCTGTTGCTTTTGGGTGTGGAGTTCTGCAGATGTCTGTTAGGTCCATCTGTTCTAGTGTGTTGTTCAGTGCCCCTGTGTCTTTAGTTATTTTCTGTCTGGTTGATCTGTCTTTTGGACTGAGTGGTGTGTTGAAGTATCCTAAAATGAATGTATTGCCTTCTATTTCCTCCTTTAATTCTGTTAGTATTTGTTTCACATATGTAGGTGCTCCTGTGTTGGGTACATATATATTTATAATGGTTATATCTTCTTGTTGGACTGACCCCTTTATCATTATGCAATGTCCTTCTTTATCTCTTGCTACTTTATTCGTTTTGAAGTCTATTTTGTCTGATACAAGTACTGCACACCTGCTTTTTTCTCCTTGTTGTTTGCATGAAATATCTTTTTCCATCCCTTCACTTTTAGTCTGTGTATATCTTTGGGTTTGAGGTGAGTCTCTTATAAACAACATATCGATGGGTCTTGCTTTTTTATCTATTTTATTACTCTGTGTCTTTTGATTGGTGCATTCAGTCCATTTACATTTAGGGTGATTATTGATAGATATGTACTTATTGCCATTGCTGGATTTAGATTCATGGTTACCAAAGGTTCAAGGGTTGCTTCTTTACTGTCTAACAATGTAACTTAACTTTCTTGTTAAGTTATTGTAAACACAGTCTGATGTTTCTTCATTTCTCTCCCTTCTTATTCTTCCTCCTCCTTTCTTCATATACTAGGTGTTTTATTCTTTGCCTTTAGTTAGTATTTGGATGATCGGCTTTCTCTGCTATGATTTTATTTTCTCTGGTGACATATTTTTAGCCTTAGGGGTGCTTCCCTCTAGAGCAGTCCGTTTACGATATCCTGTAGTGGTGGTTTATGGGAGGCAAATTCTCAGCTTTCACTTGTCTGGAAATAATTTAATCCCTCCATCATATTTAAATGATAATCTTGCTGGATAGAATATTCTTGGTTCAAGGCCCTTCTGTTTCATTACGTTAAATATATCATGCCATCCTCTTCTGGCATGTAGGGTTTCTGTTGAGAAGTCTAATGATAGTCTGATGGGTTTTCCTTTGTAGGTGATCTTTTTTCTCTCTCTAGCTGCCTTTAATACTCTGTCCTTATCTTTTATCTTTGCCATTTTAATTATTATGTGTCTTGGTGTTTTCTTCCTTGGGTCCCTTGTGTTGGGAGATCTGTGGGCTTCCGTGGATTGCGAGACTATTTCCTTCCCCATCATGGGGAAGTCTTCCGCAATTATTTCTTCAAAGACACTTTCTATCCCTTTTTCTCTCTCTTCTTCCTCTGGTCCTCTTATAATGCGAATATTGCTCCGTTTGGATTGGTCACACATTTCTCTAAATATTCTTTCATTCCTAGAGATCCTTTTATCTCTCTCTGCCTCAGCTTCTCTGTATTCCTGTTCTCTGATTTCTCTTCCATTAAGAGTCTCTTGCATCTCATCCAGTCTGCTGCTAAGCCCGTTGATCGCTTGTCTCATTTCTGCATAGTCTTTCCTCACTTCCCTCACTTCCTCCATCAGCTCTTGCATATTTCTCTGTAGATCCATCACTATGGTTATGACTTTTATTCTGAATTCTTTTTCAGGAATACTGTGCATTTCCATCCCATCGGGCTCCCTCTCTGGTGTTGTCTGGGTGTGGGTAAGCTTTATTTGTACCATATTCCTCTGTCTTTTCATGGAGTAGAAGTGTTCGCTGGTAGGTGGCACGTATGTCAGCTGGGCTGTTTAAGACTTTTAAAAAGAAGAAAAACAACAAAAAAAAGAAAGAATAGAAGGAAAAGAGAAAAAAAAGAGAAAGAAAGGAAAGAAAGAAAAGAAAAAAAAAAAAAAAAAACGCCTGCCGGGAGAAGAATCTGTGAGGATGCTGTAGGTGGCACTGCTGTTCCACTATTCTGCAGCCCCAGCCACGCCACTCCATAGGGCCGTTTGTATGTCTGGCCAGGGTGGGAATGAATGGGAGGCTGCTGATCTCTGTGGGAAGTCTCAGTGCGGCTACTTTTTCCCAGTTGCCAGCCAAGGGGTCTGAAATTCCCCAGGACTTCCAGCCTGCTGAGCTGAATGTGCTGGGACGATCCTGCTCCTCCGTTGGCCCCCTGTCTCTTTAAGACCACTAAAAAAGCGCACACTTTTCTTTTGTCCTGGGGAGCTGGCTGAGAGGACCCGGGTGCATTCCCTGGCTCAGATCCTGCACCTGTTTCTCCAATCTCTGATACACCACTGATGTGTGTCAGTGTTCCCGGTACAGATCACCAGGGCTGGTTATTTCGCAGGCCTGTACTTCCACTCCCTCCCCGCTCTGAATCCTCTCCTCCCGCCAGTGTGCTGGGGTGGGGGAGTGCTTGGGTCCCGCCGGGTCGTGTTTCCATATCTTACCCGCCTCACGGGGTGCCGAGTCCTCTCAGGTGTAGATGCAGGCTGAGTGCTGTCCTGTATCTTCTGGTCTCTCCTTTAGGAATAGTTGTATTTGTTGTATTTTCATAAATATATATGGTTTTGGGAGGAGATTTCCGCCACCCTGCTCATGCTGCCATCTTCCTGGAAGTCCTTGAATTGGTATTTTTAATTCCCACCTATTTTATTCACTTTCAATGACTGTGTAGGTGGGCCTAAAAAAGACAGTTATTGAGATGTTTCTAAATTTTATATAAATGGTATTATATTTTATGTATTCTTCAGAATCTTGCCCTTTTTTACCCAACTCAACCTTATATTTGAGAGATTCATCTATGTTGCGACAACCTGAGCTAGTCCATTATTGCCACGTGTGGTATTTTATTGTATGAAAATAACACAGTTTATTCACTTTCCTGTTGATGGACATGTAGTTTCATATGATTTTCCAACATTATAAACAGTACTTCTACTGACATCCTTGTATATTTCTACGACTTTCCCGTGGATCTTAGTTCTGTACCAAGGAATGGGATAGCTTGTTCGTAGGATATGTGCTTGTTCAGCTTTCCTGGATAAAGTCAAAGTGCTCTTTGAAATGTGTGTACCTTATTATTGTTTTTGTGTTTTAACTTTTTAATTAGCTTGGCTATTTCCAAATGAATTTAATGGATAAAATAAATATATTAATTTAGGAATAATTAACATTTTGTGATGTTTAGAATCCAAGAATACAGAACTTATCTTTTATTAAGTGTGTCTCCAGGTATTTTGTCTTTTTTTTTTATTATTACCGATGAAGTTTCTCTTCCATTATATCTTCCAATTGGTTGTTGTTTGTAATTATGAAAAACCCCATTGCTTTCTTTTTTATTTTATTTTATTTCATTTTATATTTTCCTTTCTTTCTTTTATTTCATTTTTTTATTAAGGTATTATTGATATACACTCTTATGAAGGTTTCACATGAAAAAACAATGTGGTTACTACATTTACCCATATTATCAAGTCCCCACTCATACCCCAATTCAGTCACTGTCCATCAGTGTAGTAAGATGACACAGATTCACTGTTTGCCTTCTCTCTGCTACACTGTTTTCCCCGTGATTCCCCACACCATGTGTACTAAACATAATACCCCACAATCCCGTTCTCCCACCCTCCCCACACACCCTCCCACACACCTCCCCTTTAGCAACCACTAGTTCCTTCTTGGAGTCTCTGAGTCTGCTACTATTTTGTTCCTTCAGTTTTCCTTCTTTGTTATACTCCACAAATAAGGGAAATCATTTGGCACTTGTCTTTCTCTGCATGGCTTATTTCACTGAGCATAATATCCTCCAGCTCCATCCATGTTGTTGCAAATGGCAGGATTTGTTTCCTTCTTATGGCTGAATAATATTCCATTGTGTATATGTACCACATCTTCTTTATCCTTTCATCTACTGATGGACACTTAGGTTGCTTCTATATCTTGGCTATTGTAAATAGTGCTGCGATAAACATAGGGGTACATGTGTCTTTTTCAATCTGAGGAGTTGTAGTCTTTGGGTCAATTCCAAGGAGTGGGATTCCTGGGTCAAATGGTATTTGTATTTTTAGTTTTTTGAGGAACCTTCATATTGCTTTCCACAATGGTTGAACTAGCTTATATTCCCACCAGCAGTGTAGGAGGGTTCCCCTTTCTCTGCATCCTCGCCAGCATTTGTTGTTCTTAGTCTTTTGGATGGTGGCCATCCTTACTGGTGTGAGGTGATATCTCATTGTGGTTTTAATTTGCATTTACCTGATGTTCAGTGATGTGGAGCATCTTTTCATGTATCTGTTGGCCATCTGAATTTCTTCTTTCGAGAACTGTCTCTTCATATACTCTGCCCATTTTTTAATCAGGTTATTTGTCTTTTGGGTGTAGAGGCATGTAAGTTCTTTATATATTTTGGATGTTAACCCCTTGTCAGATATGTCATTTACAAATATATTCTCCCATAGTGTAGGATTCCTTTTTGTTCTGTTGATGGTGTTCTTTGCTGTACAGAAACTTTTTAGTTTGATGTAGTCCCATGAGTTCATTTTTGCTTTTGTTTCCCTTGCTCGAGGAGATGCATTCAGGAAGAAGTCGCTCATGTTTATGTTCAGGAGATTTTTGCCTATGTTGTCTTCTAATAGTTTTATGGTTTCATGACTTACATTCAGGTCTTTGATCCATTTCGAGTTTACTTTTGTGTATGGGGTTAAACAATAATCCAGTTTCATTCTCTTGCATGTAAGTCTCCAGTTTTGCCAACACCAGCTGTTGAAGGGGCTGTCATTTCCCCCATTGCATATCCATGGCTCCTTTTTTATATATTAATTGACCATATATGGTTGGATTTATATCTGGGCTCTCTAGTCTGTTCCACTGGTCTATGGATCTGCTCTTGTGCCAGTACCAAATTGTCTTGAGTACTGTGGCTTTGTAGTAAAGCTTGAAGTTGGGGAGCATGATCCCCCCAGCTTTTTTCTTCCTTCTCAGGAATCCTTTGGCTATTCAGGGTCTTTTGTGGTTCCATATGAATTTTAGAATGATTTTCTCTAGTTTGTTGAAAAATGCTTTTGGTATTTTGATAGGAATTGCATTGAATCTGTAGATTGCTTTAGGCAGGATGGCCATTTTGACAATATTAATTCTTCCTATTCGTGAGCATGGGATGTGTTTCCATTTATTGGTATCTTCTTTAATTTCTCTCATGAGTGTCTTGTAGTTTTCAGAGTATAGGTCTTTTACTTCCTTGTTTACGTTTACTTCTAGGTATTTTATTCTTTATGATGCAACGTTTTTTTTTTTTACAATTTATTTTATTTTAGTATCATTAACCTACAATTACATGAGCAATATTGTGATGATTAAACTACCCCCTTCATCAGGTCCCCCCCACCAACCCTATTGCAACTTTGAATTGAATTGTTTTCATGATTTCTCTCTCTGCTATGTCATTGTTAGTGTATAGGAATGCCATAGATTTCTGCACATTAATTTTCTGTCCCGCAACTTTGCTGAATTTAGATATTAGATCTAGTCGTTTTGGAGTATGTTCCTTAGGATTTTTTTATGTACAATATTGTGTCATATGCAAACAGGGACAGTTTAACTTCTTCCCTGCCAATCTGGATGCCTTTTATTCCTTTGTGTTGTCTGATTGCCGTGGTTAGGACCTCCAGTAGTATGTTGAATAGAAGTGGGGAGGGTGGTCATCCTTGTCTTGTTCCCCATCTTAAAGGAAAAGCTTTCAGCTTCTCACTGTTAAGTATAATGTTGGTTGTGGGTTTGTCATATATAGCCTTTATTATGTTGAAGTACTTGCCCTCTATACCCATTTTGTTGAGAGTTTCTATCATGAATGAATGTTGAATTTTGTCGAATGCTTTTTCAGCATCTATGGAGATGATCATGTGGTTTTTGTCCTTGTTTTTGTTGATATGATGGATGATGTTGATGGATTTTCAAATGTTGAACCATTCTTGCATCCCTGGGATGAATCCTACTTGATCATGGTGTATGATCCTCTTGATGTATTTTTGAATTCGGTTTGCTAATATTTTGTTGAGTACTTTTGCGTCTATGTTCATCAGGGATATTGGTCTGTAGTTTTCTTTTTTTGTGGTGTCTTTGCCCGGTTTTGGTATTAGAATGATGCTGGCCTCATAGAATGAGCTTGGAAGTATTCCCTCTCCTTTTACTCCTTGGAAAACTTTAAGGAGGATGTGTATTAGTTCTTCACTAAATGTTTGATAAAATTCAGCAGTGAAGCCATCTGGTCCAGGTGTTTTGTTCTTAGGTAGGTTTTTGATTACCAGTTCAATTTCCTTGCTGGTAATTGGTCTGTTCAGATTGTTGTTTCTTTCTGGGTCAGCCTTGGAAGGTTGTATTTTTCTAGAAAGTTGTCCATTTCTTCCATGTTATCCAGTTTGTTAGCATATAAATTTTCATAGTATTCTCTAATAGTTTTTTGTATCTCTGTGCTGTCCATAGTGATTTTTCTTCTCTTATTTCTGATTCTGTTTATGTGAGTAGACTCTTTTTTTTTCTTGAGAAGTGTGGCTAGTGATTTATCTATTTTGTTTATTTTCTCGAAGAAACAGCTCCTGCTTTCGTTGATCTTTTCTATTGTTTTATTCTTCTCGGTTTTATTTATTTCTGCTCAAATGTTTATTGTGCTCCTCCTTCTACTGACTTTGGGTCTCATTTGTTCTTCTTTTTCTAGTTTCGTTAATTGTGAGTTTAGACTGCTCATATGTTAATGTTCTTCTTTCCTGAGGTAGGCCTGTATTGCAATATACTTTCCTCTTAGCACGGCCTTCGCTGTGTCCCACGTATTTTGCGGTGTTGAATTATTGTTGTCATTTGTCTCCATATATTGCTTGATCTGTGTTTTTAGTAGGTCATTGATCCATTGATTATTTAGGAGCATGTTTTTAAGAGTCCATGTGTTTGTGGGATTTTTCATTTTCTTTGGGTAATTCATTTCTAGTTTCATTCCTTTGTGGTCTCAGAAGCTGGTTTGTACAATTTCAATCTTTTTGAATTTACTGTGGCTCTTTTTGTGGCCTAGTATATGATCTATTCTTGAAACTGTTCCATGTGCACTTGAGAAGAATGTGTATCCTGCTGCTTTTGGGTGTAGAGTTCTGTAGATGTCAGTTAGGTCCATCTGTTCTAATGTGTTGTTCAGTGCCTCTGTGTCCTTACTTATTTTCTGTCTGTTTGATGTGTCCTTCACAGTGAGTGGTATGTTGAAGTCTCCTAGAATGAACCATTGCATTCTATTTCCCCCTTTAATTCTTTTAGTATTTGTTTCACATATGTAGGAGCTCCTGTGTTGGGTGCATATATATTTATAATGGTTATATCTTCTTGTTGGATTGACCCTTTTATCATTAAGTAATGTCCTTCTTTGTCTCTTGTGACTTTCTTTGTTTTGAAATCTATTTTGTCTGGTATAAGTAGGGTAACTCCTGCTTTTTTCTTCCTATTAGTTGTATGAAATGTCTTTCTCCATCCCTTCACTTTTAGTCTGTGTATGTCTTTGGGTTTAAAGTGAGTCTCTTGAAGGCAACATATAGATGGCTCTTGTTTTTTTTTATCCATTCAGTGACTCTATGCCTTTTGACTGGTGCATTCATTCCATTTACCTTTAGGGTGATTATGGAAAGGTATGTAGTTATTGGCATTGCAGGCTTCAGATTTGTGGTTACCAAAAAAAAAAACCCCTATGCTTTCTATGTGTTATGTTTGTAACCTGCCCCTTTACTGCTTAGAGCAGATTTCAAGTTTCTTATCTTGGGTTTGCCAGGTGTACAATAATATTATCTAGTAATGTTGACCATGTTTGTCTCCTCTTTTACAATTTGTACATCTGATTCCCTGGGCTGAGTGTTTCCCCTACTGTTCCACAACACCGCTAAATAATAGTGGTAATGGGAAAAATTGTGATGTTTTTCAATTAAGAATTTTGTGTTGAGAATGTTCTATATCATGGCAGAAAGTATCTGTCTATTCCTATTCTTTTCTGAGTTAAAATAAAATCAAGAATGTGTGTTGAGTATTATCTATTGCCTCTTCAGTGTCCATTGAGAGCTAGTAATATGGTTAAATTATATTATGATTTCAGCAGTATTGAACTATCCTTGCTTTGCAATAAATCACGCTTGGTCCTAGAGTATGCTGTTGGATTCTCTGCTAATAATTTATTTAGGTCTTTTGCATTGATATCATAAGCAAGATTGATGCAAAGACTGGGTGTAGGGGAGCTATGTCTGAAGCACCCTGGTAGGATCTGGGTGTTAAAACCCTTAAGGCTTCAATGTTTACTCTAAGAGCCAGTACTCGCGATTATTTGGGTCTCCTAATGTTCCTCAGACCTTCATCCTCCTAGAGATGATCTTCTCCATAATCTTGTCCCAGAATAGAATGACATCTCGGATAGGAGGGTCTGTTCACAGTCCTTGGGAATGACCATGGATCACAGTTCATATGATTCTCTCTTTAGTCAGACTTTTTTCCTGTTAAGCAGGTGAGTTTTAGAGAATTGTGGTGTCACTCCCAGTATTTAAGTAGATCCTCTACCAACCCTCTTTCTGCTCTGTTTACTGCTTTATGAGAGGTACTTTCCAGTTTTCCAAACAGGTTCTTTTTTAAGAGTTGAATTTACAAGGTAGATATTTGGATCTAGGAGTGTATTTTTCCAGATAAAGGATGTTTTAAGTGGTAGCTGAATTACTTCCACATCCTGGAAGCCCATTTACTTAACGTTCCGAACAGGGGTGTGGGTAAGGGGATACCAACCACAGCAGCTTACCAGTTGTCATGTTTGTGTGACAGAAACTGGGCTGAGTTCCATGCTGGGACCCTCCCCAGAAGCCCATCCTTTCTGACCTTGGCCCAGCAAGAGCATCTTCACCCCCACAAGGGCGGTTGCTTCTGTGGGATTCTTTGCCGGGCTGCCTACTTGCATCAGGGGTGTCAGGAACAGGTTAACTGTTTTAAGAAGAGGTCCCCCTCTATTTGCATGAGAAAAGAGAACTCTGAGCATTTGCACAGGAGAAAGTAACTGCCCATCAATCACTCCCTAGGTGACCCCTCAGGAGAACAAAGGGCAGTTGGTTTTTGAAGTCAAGGGTTTGTAAGTTAGGGGTTTCCACAAATGGGATCTCTCTTTGTAGGATGTTTTTCTTTTTCTTTTCTTCCTGATAGACAAATTAGGTTCCATTTTTATTTATTTCGGACTCCAGGCATCTCTGTAGGTCTCTAATTCTCTGGCTTTCCCTATCCCCTTCCTTTTTATTCTCACTTTTCCCAATTGGCCACCACTCTGCATGCGCCTCCCTCCCTCCGTCTTGTCTCTTGGTGTGTAATTTGTTTGCAGTTAGGTTGTCTCTTTGATTTACCGGGCCTCTTCTCAGCAGAATTATAATAAATGGATTGCTTTGCTGAGCCACAGCTAGTTCAACACCATTTGCTCAGCCTGGGTCAAGCCCCTTGCAAACAGAAGATGTGTACAGCCTGTACAGAGGCACATGCTCACACACACACGCTATCAGCCCTCTGCATATTTTTCTAGCCAAATATAATGAAAAATCTCAGGTCATCCATCTGAGAACCAATTAAGTTACAAGAGCATAGGAAGAGGTGTCCCCAGGACGTTCTGCCTCCAAGTGTAGGGGCTATAAAACCTTTGTTGTTTGCATTCAGAATGCTCGTAAAGAGTGTACACCTAAACTGTGTTAAACGAAACAAGGAATGAACACGCCCGTTCATGGACCACCCCGCCTCCAATAGTTCAGTGCTTTTCCTTTGCACTGAGAATAAAGTAGAAAAAACAAGCAAACAAATGGTAAATTCGAACCCAGAACATCTTAGTGTGGCCTGCAAGGCCCAGCTGCCCCACCTCTCCTGCCCACTCAGGTGCAAACGCCTGCCCTGTGCTCACACTGCCCACACGTGCACGCCCACAAGAGCCCTCACTTGCACGGAAGTGTGGCACACCTCCAGAGCTCTGGAACCGCCCTCGCCTCTGCCTGATGAGCCTCCCTGCACCAGCTGCCTCTCCTTATCAGGCCCTTTCTACTTGTCCGTCTGGCCTCAGCCTCCAAACTACTTTTTCCAGGAAACATTCCCATCTCTACATCGAGCTAGGTCTCCTACCTACACCCGTCTCTGCCGTCCTCCTCTGTGTCACTGAGTGCCGTGGTCATGACAGGGGTCTTTGGGCCACTCCTTGCCAGTTGTCTGTCACTTCAGACTGTACGCCACCTGGGGGTTGGCTCCTGCCTGTTCTGTTCTGGGCTTTATCTGCAGAAGGAGCGGTGGGCAGGGCTGAGGGGAAGAAGGAAGGAAGGAATGCAAAGAACAACAGAGGCTTTGTCTTCTTTACTGAGTTGTTGGGAGGAGCTTACACTGAAGTGTGGAATTTCTCTTTTATTTGCTTCCTTTCGTTCTGAGTGGAGCCCGTGCTGATTTCCTCTGCCAAAGCCACAGGCTGGGCATCTTCCAGCATGGGGTTCCTGCAGCCCAGGGCACGTGGGCTCACTTTGCGGTCACCGAGCTGAGCTGGTGACTTTATCCTGAGGTGTCCCTGCTGGGAGTCTCCCCTTGACATCACTCTGAACTCAGCCTGGTGTGGCTTGTGGAAAGGAGGGGTGGACATGTGAGGAGGCCCCAGCCTCACATGGACCTGAACACCCCGCTGCCCTGGGACACCCCCTTTCCCCCAGTCACAGTTAACTCTCGTGGGTCTGAGTTTCCTCATCTCAGGCTCCATCTAATAATACAGCTAGAACTTTCTGAAGCAGAAAGGCAAAGACTGAATCTTCTAGACCTAGAAGCCTTCTAAGTGGTCCGCTGTGCCACCCCTGGCCTCCAGGGAGGTAGTGCCTGGTACAGGCATTTCTTCTCAAGAGGTCTGGCCTGCATTCTCTCCGTTGTCCTGCTACCTGCCTAGGTGTGTCTGTGAAGCACAGGATTCTTGGTTGGGTTTTCTCCTTGGGTTTCAGCAGATGAAAAAGTTCTGGAAAATGATGTGGAGTTTTGTTGGGAGCCAGGGCTCTGAAGAGGCCGACCGGCAAGCCTCTGTCCCCAGGCTGTCTGTCATGGGCTTTTTGAGATTCGCTCTTCAGTCCAGGCTTCTGCGAATACGGCCGTCATAGAAGGTACATTTCTCCTGCCCCCCCCGTGGTCACCTGTGATCCACAGAGGGCTGTTGAAAAGCAAAGCACTTTGTTCCTGGAAAATGTCCCCTTCTGATGGCTTTATTCCTCTGGCCGGTATTTTTCTCTCTAGTTTCTCATTTTCTCTTTGTCTCTAGGAATGAGGAACTGTAGCTGTTATGCTAGGACCTCTCCTTTTCTTATCTGAGTTCAGTGACTTTCCAGCTTCTGAAAGGAATGCCGTCCTCGTCCTCCTGCCTTTGCTTTTTGCACAGAAACGGGCTTTTCCCTCCTTAATGTGTGGCCAGATCTTCTACTTTAATAACCAGGCCCCTCTCTTCAGTGCATTTGCAGTTTAAAAGGTAATATTTAAAAGAAATTAATGCAAAATAGGAGTCTGCCTTGTGAGAGCCCTAATGCCCTCTGCTTGTCTCTGCTCCCTCCCTGTGGTCCTGGGTGGCCGCCTTGCCCCTTCTGGCCGAGCTAGGCCCCCAGGAGCTGACACCCACAGAGACCACAACCGCCTCGATCTTGTCTTCTCACTCTGCAATCGTGGGCTCCCCGGGTTCCCAGTGAGTTCAGTGTTCTGCCCAGTGACAGACTCAGGCTCTAGATGGGCCCAGGAGTGGTCTTGGTGCCCAGTGCCGCAGGGGTGTGTTGGAGCACCTGTCTTAATGTCATCACATAGGTGGAGGGTGAGCATGGAGAGAATGATCTCTGTTACCAATGCAATTTTTTCCACAAAAGAAATAAGAGAGCCACAGCTTTGAAGTGGAAATTTTCTAGGCTTGGGTGAAGCTGAAAAGTAAAATAGAATGCTAGGACCTTTTGTGTGCAAATACCAGATCTGAAAACATGCCTTCTTCCCATTAAACATGCTCAGACATCTTTCTAGTACTCACGTAAGCAAAAGTGAATTCGCAGTTTATAGGCTTTAAGAGGAAAAGCCACCTGAATGTTAAGAAGGGCAGCTTAAGTTTCTATTCAAGTTTAAACTGCTAGAAAAGGTGGGCTGATAATAAAAAAAGAATTCTGTCTTCTGCATTGTGAAATGGATGGGCAGGGGAGGGAAGTGGGTTTGATTAAAATCCAAAATGAAAGGTACATGGATCTCTTCATAACATTGCCTTCTACCTTTCTGTTTTATTCCCAGTTTCTGCAGCCTTTGCCAACCATCTTCAGAATGGGTCGACAAGGCTTGAGGATGAAATAGGGGTTGGGGAGAAGCAAAGAATTGGAATCTTCTCTTTGACTCCTTGTCCAACTTTCTTCATGTAGCCAGGAGCAGGGGTGTGTAGCTTTCCTGGGATCACTGTGGAGATGCGGAAACAGAAGCATTTTAATGGCTCCTCAGCTCGGGTTCATGGCATATCAAGGCCAGAAGAACAAGGGCTGAGAGGCGACACGGATCGCCCAGACCTCCAGGCTCCTCGGTCCTGCACGGAGCTCTGTGCTCTCCCTGCAGACAGCATCTCAGGGATGCTGAGTCTGTTTGGCTGCGGAGTTCCTTCTCCAACCAGTTTCTCTTCCGTCTTGGTGACTTCCCTTCCAGAACCTGGGGCACTGGATCGGAGTTATTGTGTGGTGCTCTGACCATGCCTGGCACCTAGGAAATAGCTAATAATAGTTATGTCATGGTGGTGGGTATTAGTGCTGTCATGACAGTGGTTGTGTCTCCTCCCCACTGGCGTGTCACTGCTCACCATTCTTCTTGCTGAATGACTCGATGGCTTCTCCTATGGGAGGCCTGCTCCTGAGCAGGCTGGGCTGCACTGCAGGCTTCCTGGTTGACCTCCTTCTGCTCAGTCCTCTGCCCTGACGTCTCCTAATGCTTTGCTCATGGGGAGTAGTTCCCTGGAGAGTCAGGCTCAGAGGGCCCCTCTTAGGCCCACTTGCTAGAAAGCACCGCTGTTGGGTGTTGACAAAGTAGCAATCTGAATGCAGAGCTGGCCCGGGTCCTGAGGGCCCCCCCAGAGCCCTGTGATTCAGAGGGATGGGGGTTGGTGAAGGGTCAGCCCTGAAGGCTCAGTTCACCATGGGGAGCAGGATAGAAGCTTGATGACAGTGGGGGTGGGGTGGGGAAGGTTCCTCTTGGTGAATGTTGCTTTCCTAATGTGGTACATTCTTGTCGCCAGTGGGGCTGTGTGAGTGGGGGCGTGGGCCACAGGGTGGCGGGAGGGGTCTCTGGCCCTGGTGGGATGGCTGTGTTTCAGAGATTTTCCTGGATAGGTGAGGGCTGAGGGACTCCCTGATTCTGTCTCATAACCAGGTTTAAGTCTGAGGTCCCAGGGTACCCCCCAGGCCCCTCATCACATTTATTCCTAAAGAGCAGTTTTCTTCTTGGTCAGCTATTCATTCTTAGGAGTCTGGGAGATTCTAACCTGTCTTTGGCCTGGGGAGCCGTGAGGGGCCCCGGGATCCTTAAGGGAGGGGTGCCCCGATTCCAGCCACTCCTGAGCTCTGGGACTCAGACCAGGGACAAAGCGGGTGGGCCAGGGCAGCGGCCTGCAGGAGCGTGGAGACACAGTGGGGAGTGCAGCCCGGCAAAGCCAGTGGTGGGGTCGTGCGCGGGTCCCCTAGGGGGGTCTTCAGTCCCAGCTGTGCCCAGTCTTCAGGCCCCATCACTTTCCTCTGTCCGGAATGTCTTCCCCCTCAGTCTCTTCAGGGCCACAGCTCATCTGGAGCTCCGAAGGGCATTTTTCCCTGGGTGGCCTCCCCTGACACGGGCTCAGAAGTAGCCAGCCCCCACCTTCCTTTGCTCTGTTGACTAACACATGGGATGGAGGGTGGATGAATGTCACTTCTAGCTTTGGGATCTTTATTACTCACCACAGACCCTCCTTTGCCTTGGTTGGGGACCCTCGGGTTGGCTGTGGAGGGCTGGGGTGGGTTTGGGGCGCCTGTGCTCCCTCCATGGTGAAGGCATCTTTCTGCTAAGGCAGCCGGGTCCGCAGTGTCGTGATGAGGGGAGGGGTTCGGATCTCCTTCCACAGACAGGGTCTTTTCTCTTCTCCTAGAGCCCAGACCACATGGGGACCATTGCCTAAAGCTGTGACACTCCCTGTGTTTCACCATTAAACATCCTGAGGCCTCAGCGATTACTCCCAAGGAGGCGAATCACTCTGCCCTTGAGCTGGCTGGCGCTCTTCGGCGTGTCGGCGGGCAGAGCTGCCAGGAGAAGGACTCTGACTTGGGGGATGAGCGTTTCTGGGTCTACCGGCAGTGTCTGTCCTGGGTGAGGGGGATGGGTGGGATGGCACATGGGCCAAGCACTTTGTCATTCCAGCTGATCAGCGTCACGCCAACCTCCTATAAGTCACCTTTAACCTCATCTCATGACCCCAAGTATCATCCCTGTAATGGAGCTTCCTTAACAGCCCTATTTTCAGATGGAAAACATGGCTTGATTGTGGGGGCGCGGAGAGCTGATAGCAGGACCGGGAAGAGAAGCCGGGTCTCCGCGGCCTCCTCCTTCAGCTGACCCCGTCACCTAAAAGCCAGCCCCCGCCGAATGGCACTGGTTTGGTTTCTCTCTGTAGCTGGTGGCCGGCCAGCCCTGCTGCTCCTGACTCCCAGGAGGCTCCAGGCAAGTGACGGCAGTCTGCAGGCTAGCAGGTGATGCGGGGCTTTGGCACGGTCTAGTTTGGAAGCAGTTTTGTGTCTGCTGGGCGCCCATCTGTGGAGCAGAGCAGTGTCTGTGCGGGGCCTGTGAGCTTATTGAGGAAACAATGGCTGCTCAGGAGTGGCAGTGTCTGCCCTCTTGCATGTCTCATTTTATTCTGAAGGCGAGTCATTCCAGAGCTTCTCGGGAGGGAGATCCAGCCTTTGGGGGCTCTGCCTCCAGACCCTGGGAGCACCCTAGTGTTTGCTTTCCTTGTTGGGATGACATGTGGGCGATGCCCGGATCCTGTGGATTGCTGGCGGTGCTGGGGTAGCTGTGCACGGAATTCTGATTTTGGCCAGTCCCCCAGGGAGTGGAGGTAGAAGGCACCGTGTGCACAGCACAGCCTGGACGATGTCGTGTCCAGTTCTTGCTTGTGTCCCAACAGATGAGATTGGTAGTTCCAATGATCTTCCTTTCCCAGTGTGCTTGTCGGTGGGGGTGAGGATGAGAGGAGGGTCATAGTCACTTCCCAAAGGTTAGGAGGAGAAACCGTAACTTGTACCCCTGATGCATGAAGTTCACCATCATCTTTAGCATCATCCTCAGCCTTAGGGACCTGGGATTATGGAGCACTTCTGCTGGATGCTCTAGGCAGAGAGAAAGACTGCTCCTAAGGGAGGCTGGCTGAGTCATACTTACTCATTTTTGTTAGGGTCTGAGATCCCACACCCGCCAGCTTGCTGACACCCCCAAAACACCCAGCTCTTGAATGCTCAGTGCTTTTGCCCTTGCTGTTCCTGATAGGGAGACCTTTACAAGGACAGCAGTCTAGTCCAGTGGCTTCTCTTCTTAGCAGAGACAACAGAAACTCCCCCGCCCCTTCACTCCCCGCTCTGCCAGGCACGCACGCCCGAAACTCACTCCCCCTCGCTTGCTCATTTGCACGTAGAAATGTTGCAGATACGGAAGCAGAAAGATATATATGGCTCCCCTTGCCTTTGTTTGGGGCTCAGACCTTGGATTCCTTCCCCCTGAGCCCGCCGGTGTAAAAATAAAACCTCAACACTCCAAGACCTCCAAGTGCCACTTGGTTATTCGGTCAGCGATCCAGTCCAGGTTTTTCAGGTTTTTCTGTAACATTCCCTCTGCCTAACATGTCTTTCCATGCTTCTTTGACTAACACACTCCTACTTATGTGCTAAACCCCAGCTCACACACCCCTTTCCATCAGGTAGAATAAATATCTTTCCAAGAAAAGTGTTTATCACCTCCTAAAGTTGGTATCTTCCCTGTTTTCAGGTACCCAAAACACGCACTGGACTTTGAGCTTACTGAGGGGAGGGGCTTCCCAGGTAAGGGCACTTCGGGGACCATGGCAGCAAGTCGTGGTTGCCCCTGGTGAGTATGTGAGGTGATGGGGAGACTGACAGCTTCATTCCTGGCCGACAGTGGCAGGCCATGGGCTGGGCAGGTCGTGGATGTCTCTGGTATCTAAGCTGATAGCACCGTCCTGGCAGAATGGGCTTCAGGGTCGGACAGAACGTTGGCTGCAATAAGGCTTGGTTGGGGCGCGTCCCGAGGCCTCACCTTCTTGGAGCCTCTGTTTCTCTTTCTTCAGAATGTGATATAAGAGCCTGTCCCATAGGCTGCTGTGGGAATCATGTGGGGTCATGCAAGGAAAGGACGTCATAGGTGCTCAGACTCGGTGGCTATGACTGAGACCATCCTGGGTGAGAAGCTGAGGCCTTTGGGAGCAGGGTTCTCACCTTTCACAATTGTAGATCTCCCAGCGGGCCTAGTACAGTGCATGGCTTACCGGCTGCTCATTTTTTGTTAATAGTTGGGTAGAGATAATACCTGAAGAGGAACTGTGAGCCAGGAAGAGGCAGGTGAAAGTAGTTAAGGAAGAAGACTCTGGTCGTGGTGGGTGTGCCAGGTGGGTTACAGGTGAGTAGGGGTGTATGGCGGGGAGAGGGAGAGCCCGAGGCCTGAGAAATTGGGACACCCCAGTACTTGTATATTTATTTATTTAGTGAATATATGTGTGTGCTATTGTACTAATATAGTCTGTGCCTTTTAATATAGCAATAACATAAAAAATTCTAAAAATCAGATAAAGATGAAATGCACAATATTTTTAAATATCTTGCTGTGATTAAAATGGCTTCTTAATCTCATTAGCTGGTGTAGCAAGGGGAAATATACACTCAGGGAGAGGTTCTTCATTAACGATGGTGGAGGTATATCCATATTTCAAAGAATGCTCTTGATTATTTAATATTTGTGGCCAATTTCTTGTCAGATCTGATTAGACCTTCATGACTCTTAGCTCTTCGTGTGGCTGATGAAGGACTCTTGCTAGGGGGACGGCCAGTGTCAGCAACTTCAGGCTCACGGGCTTATTCACCCGTGTGGTGGCAGGATGAGTCCGCTGGGGTGTTCTTTACAAGAGTCTTTTGAAGCCACTTAGTCCATTTTTGTAAGAGTTAGTTCAGCCTTGACCAGATATTATATGAGCTGTGAACAAATGCTCTTCACCAGGCAGCTATGCCTGCAATGTGTCCCGCTGAGAACGGGTACAGAGTCAGGGTGCCCGGCCGCGCTTCTGCACCCTGGCTTTCCGCGCGCTCTTAGGGCGCCTCAGGGGCTCTGCCCTGGCCCGGGACCCCCGACCAGAGCCCATGGGAGGGCATGGGGATCCATCTGTGTGTATACGTCCATTCAGTATAACTAAAGCTTAAATTTGTCCTTTCATCTTTTTTCATGTATTAAAAGGAATAGAAATCGATGTGCAGGCATCCCACTTGGAGCTGTGTTGCTCTGTGCCAAGCTGAGGGTGACAGAGCGCCCTGTGCAGGGAGGTGGAGGTGGGTGAGGCTGCTCGGGGCTCCCGTCTGGGCACCTGCGTTTCTCACAGCCCTGCAGCACCTGGGCTCTGCTGTTGCGGTGGGCCCTGTTGGTGCTGGAAAAGCAAGGATGGGCGTGTGGAGGAGGGAGGCAGCAGAGAGGGGCCGGAGCCTCACATCTACCCTCTCTGGCCTCTTCAGCAGCCTGCCCGGGAGAGAAGCTCCAGCTCTCCCCTGAGGCCTGGTGGGTCGGCGCAGTGAACACTGGCACGCTCAAACAGCACTTGTCATGACAAATGAGATTGCCCGGGGTCGTTGCTGCCCTTTCTAGGAGCCACCTTCTTGGAAGATCCTGAGGGCTGGAGGTGTGGGCTCCTCTCCTTGCCTGTTGTGGACACCCCCTCCCACCCAGCCAGGGCCTGGGCACCTGTACCACGTTTTTTCTGGGATGGGTGGTGAAGGCTCTGCAAAGGGTTGGTGGGGGGCAGGTATCCACCAGAGATGGGAATCGGATAACAGGTTAACCTGGAAGAGTTGGCAGAAAGGAGATTTGCGAGGTGGCTGAAAATGGTTGGGTGTTCTAAAAGTGGACTGTTGTCCTGTGGCTGCCCATCCTGGGTCCTGACGAGCCCACAGGACACTGATGAACTGGCTTGCTGCTCCCCGCCGAGCAGCTCCCTGCGACCCCACCGCCGTCACGTGTGCCGGTGAAGGAGGGACTGGAGAATTATGGGCCCTAATTGGTTGTTGCTCTAGCATTTTTCATTGTGTGCAGAAGCCGTATAAGCAGCTGCTCCTACTCCAGGAGCCAGCAGGGTTCTCAGAGAGGGGCAGTCGCCTGGGGCATTTGCATTTTCGGGAGGGTGTGTCCCCCTGTATGGGAACAGGCTGCTGCTGTACGGAGCTAAGGCGTCTCCCAGCCCCTCTGGAGCTCCGCGCCTCAGAAAGGAAGCAGCTGGGGTGTGAGAAGGGCCGCGCTCCTGACCAGTTAGAGCCCAGCTGCGAGGTACTTTCCTCCTCTGAGTGATCGTTCCTTCGGCGGCTGCGCTCTGCCCTCTGATGATCCCAATACATTGCCTGTTTGGTTTTTCTCCTCTTAACTCCCCCACTCATTTTGTGCATACTTACGAGTACAAAGGAACTAGTTTAATTTACTGTTCATTCTCTGCTCAAAATGTTAGTTTCTGCTTCAGGGACATAGTCTTTCATTTTTCTGAGGCAGTTTGTGAAAGAAGGCAGCCCCTGGTGGGTAGAGGGGACATGCGGGCTGGGGTCTGGGGTGATGAGCAGGGCTCTTCAGGAAGTACGTGAGCACCGCAGGGTGACATCCTCCAGAGCCCCTCGTCAGGCCTTTACCCTTCTGGAGCTCAGACTCTCTTAATGGACAGAAGTTCACGGTTGGGACAAACACCTTCCAGATGGGTGGGGCGTGGACTATGGCGGAGATTCAAGGGTGTGAACTGAAGCGAGCCCGTGTGGATCCCAAGGGTGGGAGCCGGGAAGTGACTTCTGTGGCTGGTCACAATTGTGAGGTAGTCTGGGAAGACATCGGATGTAATTTAGAGCACACAAACTTTAAAAATTGCTTTGAAGCATCTAAGTATAATGTTTGTACAATTTGTTCACACTTAGCCGGTCTGAAGGAGACCTGTTTTTGACAAAAAGTTGCTTGTTTCGGCCCAGCTCTTCCTCCTCCGCTTTAACCAGGGACCTCGTGGGAGAGAGCTTTGCACCTGGTGGCGGAGGCTCCATTCCCAGTCACAGAGCTGCATTTAAAGAGACAAGTCATCTCTACAGGGGCCAAATCCGCCAAAAAACAGTAAGGATTTGGGCCCCAGCCTTGTCGCTGGTCACCAGGCAGTCCTTCAGGCACGCAGGGCTGGAGGCAGCGGGGTGGTGGGGCTGGGAGGCTGGTCTATCCAAAGGGTTTGCCTCAGCCTCTGGTCACTTGCAGGAAGTCCCCTGGGGAGGGCCACCTTCTGGAAGCTCTTGTAAATTGCAAAAGGAGGAGGTGGAGAAGCCACCTGGGATCAGCATCCCTCAATTTTCCTCTTTGAAATTATCAAAAGTGCTGGCTTGAGGAGCCCCAGGAGCCCCTCTGGGAAGCCCACACTTTACCTCTGAGAGTTTGCACAAGCCTCCGGCTCACCAGACCAACTGTGCCTGATGCCCGCTGCAGCCGCTGCCCCGCCTCGCAGCCTGCCCCGGTCACCCTCTGTGGTGGCAAGAATTCCTCTTCTGGGCATTCTGGACTGTCCGGCCACCACCAACCTAGGTAGGAAGGCCAAGTTGCTTTGGGAAACACGTGTACTTTATCCATCAGTTCAGCACATCTGTGGAGACCACCTGCAAGGTAAAGATGCTAAGGCGGGTGCAGAGAAGAGAGAGGTGCAAAGGCAGCAGATCGTGGGGGGCTCATGGGGCCCGTAGCTATGGGCTGAGAGGCACGCCACCCTGTGTGCTGTCTCGGGTGCTGCCTGGCCTGGGAGCTGGGTGCTCTGTTCTGCCGAGCCAGGATGCTGGGGAGCAGGGATCCTTGGAGCAGATGCCACGCTGAGCTGGGCTGTGCCGTGTGCAGGGAGTCACCGCTCCACTTCCCATGAACCCCTCATGAAGTCAGCACAGTTTGGGGAGCTTGGGCAGGGATGCCCACTAAAACGTGAGCTGGGGTCTAACCAAATCAGGACCAATATGCTGTGTGGGGGCATTGTAGTTCTACCAGTGTGGAACATTGTCATTAAGCTCCTCTCAACGGATATGAAACGAAGGTAAATACAGGGTCCTGTCATCTTGCCTTCTTTTTTGATCAGGAAATTTTCCTTCTCCTCAGAGAAGACATGGAGTGGGGCTCATATTCACGCGGGAGGGGTCCTTTGCCGCCCAGAGTCTCACCAGATATGCCTCCACCACCGGCCAGGGCCCTCCTCATTCACTGCTTCAAGCCCAGCTCCCGAGCCCTGTGGGAAACCTAAGAGCGCTGAAGACTGGTCCTGTGTTCTGCCACATCTGCCATGGCCACACTCCCTGCTGTCCACTCAGTGTCCCTCTCCTTGGCAGCCAGAGTATGTGTCCAGTGGCAGCTACTGGGGACTGTCCTTGTCTCTGAAGCCCCCTTCTCAGCTCACCCCTTTACCCTCTTTCTGAAGAATCTTGCAGTGACCATACTGGTTTCACTAACTTCCCTGGCAATTGGACCACACAACCTATTTGTCGCTTGAAACACGTACTCTCTTTCCCGGTTCCACAGAAACATTGCTGCAAACCTTCCGTCCTCTCCTTTCATCTCCCCACTAAAGCCTTTGCATCATCTGAACTGTGCCTAGCGTTTGCCTCTTGCAGGAAGTCTTGACCACTCCAGGCTCACTGGTTCCTCTCTCCTCCCCAGGGCCCTGGTAGCCTGTCCCAGTTAGCTCTGAGGAGTCTTGCAGACAGGTGATGAAGGGATCTCTCTGAACAGCCATAAGCCCCAGAGTCATGGCTTTCCAAGAACCCAGCCATTACTTCCACCTGGCCCTCCAAGCCTCTCTTGTCACTTGCCGTACTTCCTCATTCCAATGCCCCTGAACTTAGGACCTTCCAGCCAAACCAGGGAACTCCACAGCCTCAGGCCAGTGCCTTGGCCAGCGTGTCCCACGCTCTAGCCCAGGGATCACTCATCAGCTAGCTCAGGCCCTCAGGCAGCCCTGGCCATCCAGTGCACCCAGCAGGCAGTAAGTATTTACGAGGTGGCTGGGCTGAGGACAAAGGTGTGGATCATGGGAGGGACATGCAGTTCCCTAGCTTTCTAGGGCTGCCATAAAAAATCACAAGCTGGGGTCTTAAAGCAACAGACATTATTCTCTCACTGTTCTGGAGGCCACAAGTCTGAATTCAAGGAGGTGACAGAGAGGGTTCCTTCTGGAAGCTCTGGGAGACTCTGATGACTCTGGCTTAGCTCTCACTGGTTTGCGATCGTCCTTGGCGTGCCCTGGTCGTAGCTGAATAGGTTCGGTGTCTGCCTGTGTCTGCACATGGCCTCCCCTCTTTGTATCTGTGTGTGTTGGCTCTCTCTGTTCTCTTACAAGAATGCCAGTCATTGGATTAGGGACCCACCTAGATCCAGAATAATCTCGTTTTAAGATTCTTGCCTTAATTACATCAGGAAAGACTGTTTCCAAATAAGGTCACTTCACGGTTACTGGGGCGTGTCTTCTGGGGGGACACAGTTCAACCCACAACGCTAGCCCTGCTACTTACTCATTGAATGTGTGACGAGGATCCCAGCTTCCTCACCCACAAGTCCCAGCTATTGCCCCATTATGGCCAACACTCTCAGCCATCCACTGATGTACCAGCAGGCATGGAAAGGACTCGCTCTTGGGTCTTACCATTTCTCTGGCTGTTGTCTGACCTTTGTGGACCCACCGGTTTCAGTTTCCCCCTTACTTCAGAAGGAGTTCTGACAACAGCCTTGGGATACTGCAGGTCACAGAGCTGTTTAGAGCTGCTCCGTATGCTGGAGGCTCTGACGGGGAGTCATGTTGATCACAGCTCTCTGAGGGCTGGGCAAACCTGGGCTGACCCTCAGCTTACATCTCCCCTTGGTGGTGGCAGGGGCCTTGCTGTGTCCATTTCCCCCCAAGTGCCCTCTAGGCTGTGGAAGGCGGGCAGAGCCTTGCTGTTTCCCATGATTCCTAGACAGGCCTGGGCCTGTTTGGATCAAGCATCTTGCTTTTGGCTTCCCTGCTGAAGCCCGTTTTGGCATCTGCTAGTTTCTCTCCTTCTGCCAGGTGGTTTTGCTGTGTTGCATTTTCTCCCAACCAGTCTTCTTTATCATGCCTCTGATCGCGGCCCCCTGAGATCAGGGGGGTCTCTGTTCCCCGAGCACAGGGCCTGTGGCTCTTCTCTGTGCTCCTCTGGCAGCACGTCTCCACTGATGTGCCGCATCCACAGACCCCCAGATAACAGACACAGCGATTGTCCATGTCCCTCAACAGATCCGTCAGGGGAGAGTGGGACTGGCACCTCCCATATTTCTCCTGTTTCCTTTCAGATCCTCTAGAAAGCACTCAAATTCCCTCCCAATTCTGGTAGAAAGCAGTTAGCCCAAGAGGACAGCGTCATAGACCAGCATTAGGCCAGTCATCTACCGTAGGTACACTTTGCTTAGATTGCCTGTGAATAGAAACCTTATTTAATTTTGTTCTTCTTCACTAAATATCCCTAGGGTCCCAGCTGGTGTCTTTCTGGTGTTCTGAAGGTCCCACAGGCTTCTGCAGAAGTTTGTAGAGCTGTGCTTGTAGTTGGAAGGCCATTTTATTATTGTATGCTAAAATAATGCATTGGTGGATAAAAATTATAAGGAAGGATTTAAATATTACTGAATAAATCCTGTCCAGGCCAGAGCCCTTGCCTATCTAGACCAGGGGTGGGCAAAATGCAGCCCGTGGGCCCGACCAGTCGGCAGCCTGTTCCCATGCTGCAAGGCCAATGGCAGATTTGAGTAGCTGCAACAGGGACCTTATGGCCCACAAAGCCTGAAATATTTGCTGTCTGCCTTTTGACAGAAAGCTTGCCAGCTAGCAGTATAGACCACTGTGGAACACGTCATAGCAGCCCAGCTCTTGAGGGCCACAGGGAGGGCGTGTTCCTGGGTGGGATGAAGGGCTTCCCCCAGAGCTGTGTTCCTTCCCAGCCAGGATGGGATGTCACTTGAAAACACCTAGGGAATGCAAGCCAAGACCATTCAACTGATGGTATTATGTCCAGTTTGTGTACTAAGATCTCAAGCAGTAGGGCACATGCCTATTTCTTAATAGTCTTCTTGAGCAGTGATAATGTCTGTGGAAACATTTTATAAACTCTAAGGGCTATTTATAAAAAGCGTATGTTAGCACCCCCACAAAATGAAATACTTAGGTAAAGTCTAACAAAATATGTACAAGATATCTATGAAGAAAACTATAATGCTTTGATGAACAGAATGAAAGAACTAAATAAATGGAGAGATATTCCATGTTCATAGATAGGAAGACTTAATATTGTCAAGATGTCAGTTCTTCAGTCCATAGATTTAATGTGATCCCAGTCAAAATCCCAGCAAGTTACTTTATGGCTATAGACAAACCGATTCTAAAGTTTACATGGAGAGGCAAAAGACACAGAAGAGCAAAAACAACACTGAAGAGCCCAGATGGAGGACCGATGCTACCTGACTTCAGGGCTTACGGCATAACTACAGCAATCAAGACAGTGTGGTATTGGTGAAAGAAAAGACACATCCGTGGAACAGGATAGAGAGCCCAGAAATAGGCCCACCAAAATGTGGTCAACTGATCTTTGACAAAGAAGCAAAGGCAATTTAATGGAGCAAAGATAGTTTCTTTAACAAATGTTGCCTGAACAAGTGGACATCCACGTGCCAAAAAATGAATCTAGACACAGCCCTCATACCCTTCATAAAAAGCGTACATCTTCACTTTTTATCCAAATGTTTAGAAATAATAATAGGTAACATTGATGAGTGATTTTTATAGGCCAGGTAGAGTCATAAACACTTTGCGAATAACATTTCCCTTGATTTTCACATTACCCTGAGAAACAGGCATTTTGCACCCATGTTATCAGTGAGAAATCTGGGGCTCAGAGGGCTTGTGCAGGTTGCACAGGGCCACACCGCTATTACCCACACGGCCCGGATTAGAGCCCATGACTTCTGATTTCAGTTTAGTGCTCTCTGAGCAGCACCATGGCTGGCTAGGAAGGGGTCCTCTAAAGGCGGCAGGTGTGTATTTTCCTCTGCTGGTAAGTAAAGCTTCACATAATTTTTCTGAAGGAAGGGCAGGTGGGCACAAGGAGCTTGGTGACACTTAAAGAGAAAAACAGCTCAGTCGTCTCTGGCCGTTCCCAGATTTAACAGAGTCTGGCCTTTGGTGGAGTGAAGCTCCATGTCATTTTGCTGAGACGTAAACTTGAATCACAGCTCCGAGGGACCTGCCAGGAAGGACACAGTTGCTTTACTATTTGCCATTTATCACCATTACACTGCATTACATACATTAGAGGAACTCTTTGAAGTAGGGAAAAGGTGACCCCTCCCTCCCATGAAAGCCAGCCTTAGTGCTGGTGATAGAAAGGACATCTTACAGGAAAGAGTATATACTTGGTTGTATCATTCCAGTTAAAAATTAATCAGAGTCTTGGAATGTGTCTGCACTTAGGTATCATCAGTTGAGTGCACTTAGGGAGTGAGAAATAACTGCCCACACCCGTGCTTGCTTCAGGCACACTCTCCCCTTCTGGATGCCAGAACTTAGCCTCCTCTCTCCAGGCCTCTGACATACTGCTGCCCTTAAACGCGGAGTCCCCTGATACAGAGTCAGGGACTGGCACATTCCGGATAAGCTCCCTCCTCTGAGATGCTGGAGGCCAGAGCTGGTGGCCCCCCTAGGGTCTCATCCCTCACTCATTTGGTCTCCGACCCTTTGACCCAGATGTGTACGGGCCAGGGCTCTGTACCTGGCCCTCCCCTGGGCACAGTTCCTTCCCTGAGGAAGCCCAAGGCGCAGAGAGCTGCACAGCTCATGTTCCCTTTCCCAAGCCTCTCATTTCTCAGATTCTTAACACAAGCTGTGGGGCCTTCTGCACGTGCACCTGGAGGCTTTCAGCGTGTCAGGGTTGAAGGTGCTAGTATTCGCAGTGAGTGCCCGGAGTGGGGGCTTGCCAGGCCTCTGGGACTCTGCAGCTCTGTGAGCTCTGACAGACAGCGGGCCGGCCCTTTGCATGGACTTTCTTGGGTCCAGGGCCCAGGGCTCTGGCCTTGCTGCACAGGGCCCCACATAGCAGCAGGCAGGGATGGGGATTCGTTCCCTTGGCCTGTCACTCTGCTCTGTGGGGAGGGAAATGGGCTTTTTGTGAGTTCTCAAGTGAATCTGCCGGTCCATTGCCTGGGCCCCCTGCTCTCCATAGAACTCCACTCCTGCTGCGGTGAGGACAGGGCGAGGCTGGGGAAGGCCAGAAGTATTCCCAGCCAGGGCTGAAAACAGTGTTCATCCCAGAAACACCCGATTAAGCAGCGGCACCAGCGCAAAGAGGGGAGAGAGTGGGGACAAGAGGGAGGAGGGGGAGAAGAGGTCCAGAGGGGGAAGGAGCACAGGAGGGTCGGGCACGCACTGCGCGTGAGGGGAGCTGGTTGTTGGGGTCCCTTGGGGGCTGGGGATGGCTTCTGTGTTTGAAGGGCCATGTTTCTCCTAGAGAAACCCTGGTGTGCTCTGTGGGACTCATACAGGAATCCGGAGGGACAGGAAGAGAGAAGTAGGATGTGCCCAGCAGGGCAGTGACAGTTCCTTTCCCTCCTGTGCTGCTCAGGTCATGAGCTCAGCTGCGGGAGCTGCCCCATCAAAGGACAGAACAGATGAGGTGGTGGGCCCAGAAGAAGAGCTGGTGGAATCCGGAGTGTGGGGGCTGGAACAGAGAAGACTCACCAGGGCCTGCCCCCTCCTAATAAAGGGCTGTGGTGGAGAAAGGGGAGCAGTTGGTTCTTTGGGGTCCTTGCAGGGACACAAGAAGGGCCAAAGAAAGGAAATCCCAAGGAGCCAGCCTTCTGACAGTTGGGGCCATCTGACAAGGAGACAGCCGGCCTGGGAAGGCAGTGAGTGCCTTATCCTTGGTAGCATGCAAGCAGAGACAGAATGCCCCACTGGTGAGGGTGCTGTATCAGAGGCTCAAGCCTGGGGTGGAGGAGTGTACCAAACCCTGAGGTTTTTAAATGAGAGTGGTGCCCGGGTCTGGGAACTAATCCACTACTGCATTTGGATAAAAAGTGATATGAGTGGACAGGTGAAGTCTGGACCAGTCTCTATGTCCAAGAAGTCATGAAACAGACCTGGAAGACATGGAACAGAGCTCCAGATCTGAAGCCACTGAACTCAATCTTTTCTTAGTTCAGAAGGAAAAGAACTCATTTTTCCTGAGGCCTATTCTTTTGGTCAGAAAACCAACAGAAGGTCAAGAAACTGCAGCCTATCAACTCAGGAAGAATGCAAAGCCAAGTCAATGAACAGCTCCCCCTCTTAAGCCTCCATCACTGAGGAAGAGGAGGTGACTTCCCCCGGCAACCCACTGTTAGGACAATAAGAGCTGTACTTCAGCTTCGACTCAGGTCAGAGCTTCAGTTCAGAAAGGCCTAGAGTGATCCATCCAACTCCATCTGTTGTCTGCCAGAGAGACTGGGCAGAGAGAGGTCCAGGCTCACACAGCACGCTGATGGCAGAGCCAGGTGTAGACTCGAAGCCAGCTGTCTCCCAGTCTATCTCTCTAACAGACTCTGATGTGCAGAGGGCCTCCATTCTCTGTATCCCACTTGAGTTGCTTTTTAAGGGACAGCGATTCCATAAAATATCTCCTCTGTAGCTAAGTGTGTCCTAAGGCTGGGACATCCAGGTTGTGATGTAGAATTTATCCAGTCCCCAAAGCCACAAAGCCAAAGCCCTGGTAGCTCTGGGAGGGTGACAGCTTCTGCCCCGGGAGGTTTTGGGGCCCAGACTTACCCCTGCCCTACCGTCTGCTGCAGAGGGCAAGTCAAATGCTCACAGCATCAGGATGGAGCAGTACTCTGTGGCCACCAGCCCTGCTTGCCTCCAACAGTGGAAGCCCAGCAGGACCCGTCTCAGGCCAACAAGAGAGCTGTGCCTGGAGCATCAAATCCCTGGGGGACATTTCTACACAAAGGTGTGCACTGCAAGAGTTTTGCAAGGCTCGGGAGGACATTTAATGGCATTGAGACTAATTGGGATCTCAGGAAATGCCGGATGCCAGGAGGGAGTCAGTGCTATTGATTGGGAGACATAATAGAAGTGTTCCCAGGGCTTTCTCCAGATGTCTTGGGGATGATAACAGAGAACTTAGGAGAGTGAGTGACAGGCAGGACTGGACAGGCTTTCCCTTAGAAAGGAGATGTGAAGTGGCAGAAGGTCCATTCCTGGGAGGCAGGGGTCATCGTAGAATTAGAGGGCAGTGCTGGAGGGGCCTTGGGCATCATGCCACCAGCCCCACAGCTGCACAGCTAAGGGAGGCACTGGTGAGGATCTCACAGCCGAGAGCGAGCTGCCCTGGCAGGCTCCTCCTCTCACGGGATTGCCTGCGGTGGTCTGTTGCCCCCATCACCACCTGCCTCCCTATAGCCCTCTGTACAGTTAGCAGTGGTCGTGTGCTGCAACAGGACAGGATTAGAACCCAGGACAGACAGGCCATTGCAGGCAGTTCAGAATCAGTCCCACAGAGCAGGGCAGAATGATGAAAAGCAGAGTGATGGAGGCCAGCACTGGACAGTGCCTCTGTACCGAGGTGAAGGATGGGACAGACTCGGGGGCTTGAGTCACCAGGAAGGCCTCCTGGAGGAGTGACCTGGCCTCTGCCTTTCAGCCTGAGGCCTTCGAACCTGTTCCCCTCCCCTCCCCTCATTCACGCAGCAGGGCAGGCCCATTGGCCAGGTCCCCATTGATGGCTGAGCATTGCTGCCTGCAAGATGCCCTGTGAGGTGCTGGGGCAGGACAGGGACCTCACTGGCCCTGCTCTTGCAGAACCTGTAGGAGGCTGGGCCATGAAACTGCTGAGAAGGCAACAGAGAATGCAGGCCCCGCAGAGCTGGGGTACTGGTGGGGTCGACTACGTCCTTTGGGGCAGGAGGAGGATAAAGGCTGACTGGAGAGACAGGCCCCCAGAGGGGGCAGGAAGGACTGCGGCTGGGCCTTAGTGAGCCGGCAGGATGTGATGGGGCGGAGAGTCAAGTGTGATGAGGACGAGTTTTGTTGGGGAACCCAGCCTGACTCTCTGCAAAGGGAGGGTGAGGCCACTAAGTGGACAGTGGGGTGGGCACTGACGCAGGGCGTGAAGGCCGCGTGCAGGGAGAGCTGTGACGGGGCAGCCGCCGCCGTGGGGCAGTGCTGAGGGTGGCACACTCTTGGAAGAGGATGTCCACAGAGAGAGTTAGCACCTGGTGGGAGGTGCGCTGTGGGGCCGCACTAAGGGGCTGCTTCCGCGCTGGTGGACCCTGGGGACCCAGCAGGCCAAGCCTAGTCCAGGGTGTGTCCAGGAGGATGAGAGAGCCTTTCTGGCCAGCCCCCACATGCCGCCAGGGCACAGCCGAGTGCCAGTGGCCTCTGAGAATTACTGTGCCGCCGAGATGAGGGTGCAGGAAGGCATGGCAGGGGAGGCAGGCAGCAGCATGTTCCCTCTGATTAACGAGCCTGGGCCACCATCCATCGCCAGCCTTCATTAGGCCTGCGGAGAGTCATTTTGCATGGGCGTGCGGGTGCTCCTCCCCGCTCTTCTCCAGGGTGATTGATACCGCCTGGGTGTCCACGGCCCCCAGGAAGTGAGAGGCCCTCTCTCTTCGAGCCTACAAGGAGCAGGAGGCGGCAGGCTTGTGACGCATGGTTCTCCTCTGTGGGCCACAGGTGCCGACTCATGGGGCCATCAGAGTGGCCAGGACACATGGATTTAATTTCCCTTAGAACTCATGGTGCTGGAAGACTGGAATAAAACAGGCTCCTCAGTTTTAGTAGGTCTGCAACTCTCCCCACAGAAGTGTAAACAGGTGGCCGCCCAGCCTGACCTGCACATCAGGGTTGGGCACTGCTTAAGGTGATGTCCTGGACCACTGCATCCTGTGTGGCTCTCTTCTCTCCCCTGCCCCGCCCCTTTCTCTTTGCGGCTGGATTAGACAGGATGGTATGCTTTGTGTTGTCGGGGAGGAATCTGGGTCAGGAGGAGGTGAGGGTCTGGGAAGAAGCTTGGCTGCAGGTCTGGTTAAAGGCGCCCTGGTGCCTGGTGGCCGGCGAGTGGGTTGCCAGCCATGTCTGGGCCAGAGGGCAGCCTCAGAGGTCCCTGCCTCTGCCCACTAGCACCGACTGGCTGTTTGCCGTTTGCCTACTGATGTTTGATGCTGGAGAGGCCCCCCCAGCCAGGGGTGGTGAGACCCAGGGTTTTTTCGTGGTTCCCTGGCCGTGACATACTTTCAGACATAGGAGGGAAGCACATGGCTTTGAGAGGGTGTCTGGCCATCTTGAAGGATGAAGGACTACAGATACCAGAATGGGAAAGGGAACGGAGACGAAAGGAAAAGAAGGCAGAAGAAGGATCAGGCAACAGAAAGATGGGCTGTTCATGATTTTTGTACCAAATAGAAGGCTTACAGACTCCCCTATTTCTTGTTCCCGTATTTAGCTTCCACCGCTCAAGGCTTCTCCTTTGTTGGAGACCAGCTATCAGTCCTAGCATCCCTATCTCCTCCTCTATCAGTGAGCCGTATGGAGACAAGAAGGGTGGCAATGCGAAGGTGAGGGAGACCCCGACCACCCTCAGTGGTGGGCAGCACACAGAACAAGTACAGGCTGTGCAGGGGCATGTGAGGTGTGATGGGGGTACATGCAAGGTCTTGGGCACCAGCCCCTCATGAGAACAGTCTCCTGAGGGCAGGACCAGCACTGAGCCTCCCCTTCAATGTTCCTGAAATCCTCTTGCTGTGTAGAATGAACCCAGCAGGGCTGTTCATTAGGAGCATTAGTGGTACATCTAGGAGGATAATCAGGACACACACTGTGGTCAGCCTGCCTTGTTTTGAAGAATCCCTTGACCTTGGCCTCTTGGGAAAAGTCAAATGGTAGTGGAGGTGCTTTCTGACCCCCTCCCAAGGACTGTGGATGTAAGGAGAGACTCTTGTCTCAGTTCTTGGTGGCCTCCCAGAGGGGACGGTCCCTGGTGGCATAGGAGAGGCACCTACTGCCCGCTGCCATCAGGGGGAGGGGAGCAGGGTGCAGAAGAGGCAGTATTGGAGGCACGGGGTTTGGGACATGGCCCATTCACCAGCAGCTGAGCCAGTGCCTGGAGCCCGATGCCAGCCCTGCGTGCTGTGCAGGAGTGCCAGGGCGTGGAGGGGAGCACTGGGCCTCAGTGTGTGCCCTGGACTGGGGGGGAGGGGGACTGGCCGTTTGGGCTCTGTGTTGGCCTTCCCCATTGCCCCAGACCTGATGGGGCCACACAGGGTCCAGCCGGTCTTCAGGAGCAGCCAGCAGGCACATTCAGTGCACTTTGCTAAGGCTGTGTCCATCCCAGGGGCCCTGTGGACAATGTACTGCAACAAGGGTCCTCTATGGCTGGGCAGGGGTGGCTGAGGGGCAGTTAGAGTGTGGCTTCTCAGGCAGGCCAGGCTGCCAGGGCTGGGGGGACCGAAGCCCCTCCTTCGGAGTGGGCCTTAGAGGTGGAGACTCAGTAGCTGGCCCAGCCTCCGAGGGTGCAGCTGAGGACTTCAGGCCCTGGGACACTCTGCAGCCTGTACCAGGACCAAACTCGAAACATGACAATGACTGCTATCTGATGACCAGCTATGGCTTGTCGGAGGCCGCAAGAAGTGCTCGGTGAATGATGGCTTGTTGGCCCTCCAAAGTGCCTTGTGTTAGACGTGGGCATTATTATCTTCATTTAGTGGTGGCTGAATTTGAGCCTAAGAGACTTGCTGAAGGCTGTACCGTGGGATTGTGTGGAGCTGGGACAGTCGGTCTGACCCAAGGGCAGTGTGCTCAGGACTTGGCTTCTCTGCAGGTGGCACCCTCCTTTTGTGCAGTGCTGGGTATGTGGCAGGGGTGGGTGTGGGGAGATGGGTGCTGCCCACCATGGGCATCTGACCTAAGCCCTGAGTATCATCGGGGGCCAGCAGAGGCACAAGGCATAGACTGAACAATTGGCTGAGGGAAGGTTGAGGAAGGAACTGTTTAGGAAGATTTGCACAGATTTAAAGAGCTGCAACTAGGATGACAAAACACTTAGAGACTAGCAACGGTGGGGGCTTTTACCACACTGGGCCTGAAGGGCAAGGGGAGGGGCCCTGCTATAGGAACCAGGGTGTAGGAAAGGGCCGCTACCCTCTGCAGGTCAGCAGGGAGCACTGGGGTGATAACCCCCCTCTCCCCACACCTCCAGCGCCCGTGGTGAGCGGCCCAGTCTTTGCAGTCTATGAAGGTCTGCCGTCCGGGCAACGGGGTGGAGAAGGGCTGAGTGGTCTGGAGGAGCAAATGAAGACTGTGCCTTACCTGCTAGAATGGGCATCTTTGAAGGAGGCATCTGGCCTCCTTTGTGTCTGTAGTTCCCAAGACCCCAGCACAAGGCTTGAGTGTTTATTTGAAGAAACCTGACGGCCTTATTTCCTGGCTTCCTATCCTCCAGTTATGGGTTAAATTGTGGCCCCCACCACCTGCCCCGACAAGAGAAGTTCTAAATGCAGTATAATCATGGTGTGACCTTATTTGGAAATAGAGTCGAGCAGGTAGAATTAGTTGTTATAATGAAGTCAAACTAAGGTAGGCTGGCCCCTAGTCTCGCATGACTGGTGTCCTTGTAAGATAGCCACGTGAAGACAGAGACATACCGGGGAAATGCTGTGGGATGACAAAGGCAGAGCTTGGAGCGATACAGCAGCAAGCCAAGGAATGCTGAGCATCCCTGGAAAACCACCAGCAGCTTGGAATGAGTCTCCCCTACAAGTTACAGAGCGAAGATGGCCCTGCTGACACCCTGCTTTTGGACTTCTTGCTTCCAGAACTGTGAGAATACATTGCTGTTGTTTTAAGCCACCCAGTTTTTGGTACTTTGTTATAGCAGCCTATAGCAATTTCCTTATCTTGTTGGTAAAATGTGTTTGCAGGGTACAAGTGTATATGCTGCTAAGATACCACAGGAGCAGAGGGTCTGCCCGAGTTCCATAGTGTCCCTTTGGTTTCTTGCCATATTTCTTGGAAACCATTCTAAGAACTAGGATCCAGAAGCGACTCTCTGAGGCCAGAGAGGAGAGAGACCCTCGCAAACCATGGACCAAGTCTGAGGCTGGGCTGGGCAGAGAGGGTAGCCCTTCTGAGGCTTACCTCTCAGCTTTCCCAGCTCCCCAGCTGAACAGACGATGTCGTGTCCCATGTTCTGGTCTGCTGCCCTGGCAGCCTGGCCTGGCGGAACCGTTGGAGGGAGGGAAGTGAGAACTGTGCCCCCGGGTCTGCTGGCTTGTCTGCTGGTGATGTCACCTGCGAACTGAGGTCATAGTTAGAGCTGTCCCAACCCCTTGAGGCACATTTCTGTGCTGTGATCCATCAATGCTGTGACTTCTTTCTATGTGTGATAATTAATTGCACATTGGAAAATGAAAGAACCAGAGGGAGAAGGGTGTGGTGGGGAGCACTGTGTTGATCTGTGTGTTCTTTAAAAGAGCAAATTTCACAGTTTGTATTTATAGCTTAAATGCCTATTCCAACTCATTCAGTCAGTCAGTCATCAGCAGATGGGGCGGAGTGGCACATGCAGTTTGCTCAGGCTTGTTTCTCTTCCTCTCCGGCCACTACTACATGTCAATCAATGGAGACTTATACAATATAATGATAGCTTCTCTTCACCTAGCATTCTACACTTGGCAAAGACAGTAAATAAATGTAAACCTGGGTGTCGTTTCCCTGGCTTGTGGATGCAGGAGGGAATGCCTCTCCTTGGAAAGGAATCTGGCTTTGACACTTAAACTTGGTTTGCTCACTGTCGGTGTGCTGGGTGCGGTGCAGGAGCGCCAGGGCATGGAGGGGGGGCACTGGCTTCAGTGTGTGCCCAGGGCTGGGAGGGCCACTGGCTATTGAGCTCCGTGGAGACTTGAACTGAGGCCTCCAGAGCTGACTGGGTACTTAGGCTGTATGAGGCATCTGATAAAGTTTTATGGGAAAAAAGTCGTACCTCTGGCCTCTCAAGATACTTACAAAGTACTTGAGAGAAGATTCAAAACAAAATTTCAGGAAGAAAGGAGGAGGAAGGCGTTCCAGGCAGGAGGAGCCCAGGTGGGGAGATGGGAGACAGGTTTCCTTTGGGGAATTGAAAACTAATTTGGAAAATGTGGATGTGGATCAGAAGGTTCATGAAGGCCAAAAGTTTGTGGTGTATCTTAGTGTTAGTGGAGAGACTTTGAAAATCACAAAGTAGGGGAGTGAGTCGTGATGGAAGAGGTATTTTTATAAGATTGGTTAAATTTCTTTTTCTGAATTGATGTCTTCTAAAACAGCATAGGAATAGTAAGGCGGCCCATCTGCAGCCCCACCTCCCCAACCTGCAGCTTTTGCACCTTGCCTCTAGTCTTGGCACTTAACACCTTCCTTGTTTTACATTTTACTTAATTGAAGCGCTGCTTCCTGAGCTCATGGGTGAGTTCTTTGTCCTGCTTTGTTTCATTGCTGACAGTCTGAATGCTGTTACGTTGTCTTCATGACACTCTGGGAGAATGTGAATCCCTGTGGGTAGGCTGGTTTTGCTGTTCTTATAGTCTAGATAATGCTGTAATGAACATCTTCCTGACATAGAGCTTTTCATTTTCTTGTCCTTTGGAATTATTTCCTTTG
>JAQQAC010020790.1:24012075-24023513 GCA_029783875.1 Phataginus tricuspis | reverse complement strand
CTCCAAGGTTTCACACCCAGCCTCCAGGGAAGGGTGGCAGGAAACTTTGGAGAGGGCCAGTGTGAAGGAAAGATCTGAGGTAGAGAGAAGATGTAGATGCGATGGACACATGGGGTGGGCTGGGAAGGCTTACTTGGAACGCTTACTATGCACAACTGTTTGTAGCTGTGCTAGGCCTGACCCTTAGTGCCAGAATGAGGGCTCTTGAGGCTGCCTGGTGCCCTGAGCAGTTCACATCCACCCCAGACCCAGAGCCGGCAAAGCCTCTGCCTCCCCTGGTCCAGGGAGGCATCTTGAGGCTGATGCAGATGGGTAAGGACAAGACTAGACTAGGGAGGCTGGCCCGTACTGGCAGCAGGCGGTGTGGGCCTGGTGTGAAGTTGGGGTTCAGAAGCTGCTGGTTCTGGGACCCTGGCTCAGTGGCTAAGGAGCAAGAGGGCAGCAGACTATGTGAGGAACCATGTGGACATTGTTCAGGAGTTCCGGGCCGGCAGTGCTGGCTGCCCGGTGAGCAGGGGATGTGGGGACAAGACACTCCCCTGAGGAAGGCCAGGGAAAGGCTGCAAAGGCCTCTGCAGTGAAGCTGGCCCGGAGGCGTTGGCAGGCCGCTGTGATGGGCAAAGCAGGGCTGGGGAGTGGGGGGCAGTGCAGGAGCCTGGCGTGGTGGCGGGCAGGTATAAGGTCCAGGGTGCTCAGTCCTCTCCGGGCTGAGTCCAGGTCAGGAGGTCATCCTGGAGATCCCTGGAAAGGCAGGGGCCTTTGTAATGGTCAGGGGTGTCCAGCATATTCTGGATTTGAGAGTGTGGGAGACTGTGTAACACATATCCTATTTCTGCCAGTACATATTCAATCTTAGGACTGTGTGTGTGTGTGTGTGTGTGTGTGTGTGTGTGTGAGACTGTGTGTGTGTGAGACTCTGTGTGTGTGTGACTGTGTGTGTGTGTGTGACTGTGTGTATGTGTGTCTGTGTGTGTGTGAGACTCTGTGTGTGTGTGTGTGACTGTGTGTGTGTGTAAGAGACTGTGTGTGTGTGTGTGTGTGGAGAGGAGAGGTCCTGTGCTTTCATCAGCCAGGGCTGAGGAAGGAAGGAGGAAGTGCCAGCTGTATGCCAGGCTCGATACACCTGTCATTTTGTTCAGTGCTCAGAATTGTCCCTGGGATTCCCCCTTGTTGCCATTCACAGATTTATCTGCATGGCTATTTGATTAATTTCTGTTTCCCTGCTTCCCTGTAAGCTCCCCGAGGGCGGGGCTGTGTGTCTACTCTCTGCTCTGTCCCTGGTGCCTGCGCGGTGCTCTCTCTGCCTGCAGGAACTACTCAGACACTCTTTGTTGAATGGATATCAGAGCCCCGGAATACTAGCATATTTCCACCCTCTTCCAAAGATCCCCACGTCTTGTGAAGGCTGAGGGAGGGAGAGGGCCGACCCTCAGATCCTTGCATTTACAGAATAGCAGCTTGGTTCTTGAAACTACTCCATGGTGTGGCTTCTAGACTTCAGGAGCTCTGTGTGCCATGGAGGGCAGTACAGGGCAGTGACTTCGTCACTGTGCTTGCTGGTCCTTCCTTGCTTGAAACGTGGACTTGCCTTGTCATAGCCATGAGGCGCTGCTCAGAGAGCCTGGAAGGGCCCGTCCCATCTGTATGTGTTGTTGTATATTGTTGCAACCGTGGAAGGACGTTGTAAATATTTTCAGCAGAATGTCTGATTAGTGTCTCTCCAGAAAGAATGGCAGAGCTGTGACGAGAGGGCTTATTTATCTGTCTTTCACCATGATGGGTATCTAATTCATCCCAAATGTCAATACATCCCGAGGTGCCAATCCAGACAGTAACGGGAGCCTCCTGCAGAGCCAGGCAGCAGCTGCCTCTTCCCCGTCACTGGGGACCCGGACCCCGGGCGGTGCGCCCCTGTGGCTGGAGGAGGCACTCGGAGGGTTTCCACATAGAAGCCTTTGCAGGGAAGTTGTCCCTGGGGAAATGGGCTCTCCCTCCTAGGTGTCTCACGTGCCCCATCCTTCTCGGGTTCTTCCCAGTCCGCCCACTCTCCTGCCCTCCTGACTTCCCCTCTGCTCTTGCGCAGACTTCTTCACCCTCCCTTAGGTCTGGGATGACTCCCACCTCATTCCTATCAACCTGTCTCTGCTCCTTCCTGCGTTGTCCCTGGGGTCTCTCTGTCATGCCTGTCCCAAGAGCCAGGCGAGGATCTCCATTTTTCCCTCCCTACCATTGCTCCCCTGGCCCACGGGACCTCAGCATCTCACTTTGCCTACATCCAGTGTGAGGCCCCCTGGCTCTCCTTACTGTGGGGGGCATTTGCTCCCCACACGCAGAAGAACCACCTCCATTCCCTTGAGCTTCTCAGTCTCCTTTGCACGGGCTCGGCCAGAATGGGATGCCACGTGTGTGCCACTTCTTGTCCCTCTGCGGACCAGACCGTGAGTCCCTCTAGGGCACCCACCACTCTGATTCACTGCTCTGTCCTCAACATGTGTCACCCCTTGGTCTTTACAACAATTCAAGGAAGAAGGCAGACGAGAGACCATTAGTTATCTAGTATCAGTGATCCTCATAGATATCTTAGAGGCTCTTACAGAGCCCATCGTAAGATTCTTTCCTAGCTAAGGAACCTGAAGCCCAGAGTGATTCAGTCACACTAATAATAGCATGCATTTTGCATCCGTCCCCTCCTCCCCCCGCTTGCATGCTCTTCAGCTCTAGCCCCATTCCTCAGATGAGGAGGAAGGGAGGGGGAGAGAGCGAGCGCGAGAGCAGGAGCGGGAGACGGGGGTTGTCACTAGGGGATGCATGTGGTCCTGGGCCCTGTCTGCCCTCCCCAGCGCCCTCTCTCCCCTCTGGGTGCGGCCTTCCCTCCTTTCCTATCGTGGGCAGTGACGACATGTTCCCAGAGGGCCGATGCCAGGCGGGGGCTGTGGGTCCCAGAGTCACGTCCCCTGTAGGCATCACATCTGACAGCCAACACATGCACCTCCAGCTGGTTTAGTCCCCATGCCACTGTTTGAGAGCAGAAGTGATGGTAAATATTTAATTGTGCTTCCACCATAACTTTCTGCCAGAAATCTCAATATGCTTTATAAATGCAAATGAGTATTCTCTTCCTCTCCAGGGAGATGTAAACCTCCTCAAATCACTTTTATTCAGCCCCCACCAGAAGGTAATGCCATAATCAGGAGGATTCTGTGCCAGAAAAGAAACCGCCCTTAATCATGGAGTGGACGGGTCATGGTTCTGTGGTCCTCCCTCCCCATGGCAGCAAGGTGCACAGAAATGGATTCCTCTTGCTGCCCGACGTCTGGATTCCAACTTCTGTCCAATAGGGTAGATGGGAAACATTATTTAGAAACAGATTCAATTACCACCTTCAAGGACATAATTATGAATATAACATGTCTTAGACTGTATTAATTGGGTTAACAGAACAAACCAGTGCTTAGAAGATTTAGGAGTGAGGGCGGAGTCTGGACTCTGTTTCCCGCACTGCCTGCACCCTCTGCCTGCACGGCGCTGCGTCAGCAGGGTCCCGACCACGAGGGTGGCATTACCGTTGTGGCTTTTGTGGTTTTTTGGCTTATGAGCAAGGATACCTCCACCCCCACCCCAGGGCCAAAGCAGAGCCCCTGGAAGCCCTGGTCTGCCTGCGGGCAGCATGCTGGGCTTTGAGGCTGTCGGTAGGATGGGAGACTGCGTGACCCTGTGGAAAACACTTCAGCTTTCTCTGTCCTGGTCCCCAACTCTGCCAAACGGGTTTAGAGGCTCCTGCTTCAGGCCCACCTGGCAGAGGCATTTTAATGACAGAGATGAATTTCTACAGAGCCTCATGAAGTGTCTTCTGAGAAGTGTATTATGTAAATTTGGTGTGTCATTATGATCATTATTAGTGCTGTGAAGTGGAGATGTGGGGGAGAGGGAGGGTTGCTCCATGCGGGGATCAGCCTCCCCAGCTGTCAAAAGAATCGGAAGAGAAAACAAACTCAAGAAGTCTGTTCCAGTGCTCGCTCTCCTTCAGATATGCATGGGGTATGTCCCTCAATCCAAAGCCAGACTCAGATGGGCAAGAATATACAGCTTGCCTTATTCACGGTACTCTCGTCAGTTTGAGTCCAAGCCCGCATTCCTCTGGAGTGGCAGAAATGCGGCCTGGGTTACTGGCAGGCTGTGCCATAGAGGGTCAGGTTGTGGAGGAGGGTGCCTCAATGGCCCGTCAGTCCTCTCCCACTGGCACCTGTTGAGAAACCCCGTGCCCCATCTGCCCCTTGCTGTAGTCCCTGAAGGTTACCCCCGGGTGGCTCTGGGGCCCCTTCGCTAGACCCATTCAGGCCCTAAGTCTCCCTCTGCTTTGGGCTGTGCTAGCCTGGTGGGGTCACTCGCTGCTGTGTCACCATGCTGGCATGCTAGAAGTCCAAGGCCCGGTCACCCCGACAGACTCCTGCTCTCCCTTCTCTGGGACTGAGCTCTGGGAGACGAGAGCATAGGGAGCCCTGTGCCCAACACAGTCTGCCTTTGTCACATCTGTTTTCATCCCCTCCATCCTGCCAATGGGGCAAGATTCTTCCCCAACTGTTGGTTTATGCCAGAAGTCCTCCTATTTCCTAAGGGGCTCAAGATTTTATGACTCTGCCTTCTGCATTCAGACCTCCCATCTCCTGCCTGAAGCAGTTAAGCACAGAATGGCTGTTCACATGGGATGGAGGGGTGTTCAGAAGAAAAAGCAAACAAGAGGGAAAAACGAAAGCAACACACTCTGTATATTTCCCCTGCCTCTGTTTGTTGAGCAACTGTGTGGCTAGAATCTGCTCTGCCTGCTCCTTTGATACATGCCTTGGGAAATCCAGTTGGATGAGACACCTCTACCAACCTAAATAGCACCGTTGTGTGAATTTAAATAGGCTCCCCTCTGGAACAACTGGATATTTGTCTGAAAAAAACAATTGTACCTTTGATCCACACCACACACCTTAATGCAAAAATTAACTCAAAATAAGTCATAGACCTAAGTAGGACAAAAAAACCTGTGTGACCTTGGGTCAAGCAAAGATTTCTCAGTATGACACCAAATAAAAGAGAAAAATGGATACACTGGACTTCATCAAAATGTAAAGCTTCTGCTTTTTGAAGGACACTGTTAAAAGAATGAAAAGACACGCCACAGAGTGGGGGAAAATATTTGTACAGCATATATCTGATAAAGGACTTGTATCCAGAATATATAAAGATCTCTCCAAATACAATAAAAAGAAAACACCCCTATTTTAAAAAATGGTAAAGATATTGAATAGACACTTCACCAAAAAAGATATACAGATGGCAAATAATCATGTGAAAATATGCTTAAATCATTCATCATTAAGGAAATGAAAATTAAAACCACCATGCAATACCACTACACACTTACTAAAATGTCCAGCATTGAAAATGACTGACCCTGCCGAGTGTCAGTGAGGTTGTGGAGGACCTGGAACTCTCATACACTCTCATGTGATGGTGCAAAACTGGAAGTGACAGGCGAATGGGTGGGCATACAGTGAAATGGTTTCATGAGTTACACATACATTGTGTAAATGGTTTCACAAGTCAAAACTTACCAACTTGAATGCCTCAATCATGTGTAGTTTATTGTACTTCATTTCTACCTCGATGAAGCTGTTAAAAAAAGATGAAGAGGGTTTTGAGTTTGCTGATCAGGAGCTCATGAGCAACCTCTAGGGAGCAGTTTCCACTGAGCTGTGGGGGCTGACAGCAATCAGTAATAGACTAGAGAGAAAAAAGAGGTAGAAAAAAGACGCCCTGTTCTCAGGACAATTTAGTGCTATCTGCTAGAAAACTGTTGTAATACATAGCAACCCCATGGTCACTACATGGTGCCTGGTGAGTTGGTGTGTGTACTGTAGCTACCCTTGTTCCCAGGAACTCACAGCCGAGTCAGGGTGTCTGCCTGTCCCTTCTGGCCAGAGGGATCGGTAACCAGGAAGCTGCTGTGGTCTGACATGTGCACTTGTGTTCTGGGGAAGCCTTTGCCAAGGTGTGAGAGCCCCTGGGGGAGTCTTAGGGAAGGCATGGGCATGCGTCTGGGCCTAGAGGCAAAGAGACCTGCAGGAGGGCTGAGTCTAGGGAGCAGGGTTGGACCAGAGGAGTTGATGGGAAATCACTTAAGGGTGTCAACACGGACTCTGAAAGAGGAGGCAGAGGAGTGTGGTGGGGACAGATGATGTTGGAGAAGCAGCCCATGGGGTGGAAAAGGGCAGAAAGAGGTGGCCTAGGAAGGCTTGAGGAAGGAATTAAATTTGGCTACTGCATCAACATGGCCCTGGAAGAGTCTCTAGGTGGAGAAGTGCAGGAAGAAGGCGTGTCTTGGGGGTAAAGGAGTGGGTGGCCAGGTGACTTCATCCCACACGGGCAGCTTCAGGTCATTTGGGCTGAGCGAGGCAGGATGCCTGAGGTGTGCCCCTCATGCTGCCATGAGCTGAGTTGCCCTGGCACACCTCTTCCCCTCTCTGAGCTGAGCCGTGGGCTTCCTGGAGGGGCCCGAGCCTCCAGCACTGCACTTGCGGCCATAAGTAACAAAAGGTACATACATGCCACTGTCCAGAGGTCCTTCTGACTCACTGGCTTTTCTTTTTTTGACCTGCAGAAACTTTAATGGACACCAGGACGGCTACCGCAGAGCTGGGCTGGACAGCCAATCCCGCATCAGGGGTGAGTGCCAGACCGTCCATCCTTCCACCCTGCTGTGGACTCCTCGGCCTATAGGATGGCTGGTGGGGGGGGGGGGGGCAGAGCCATATAAAGCAGGGCCTTCGGCAGGTGAAACGTAAGTGTGGGTGATTGTGTCCACTGTCCATCCGCAGACAGGCAGCCCCGGGGGCCTCAGACCTGAGCTGCTCCATGGTGTTGGGACACAGACCATTTTTTGATCCAGTCCTTCAGGAAGCTGGTGCTCGGCAGCTGGGGCCATGCCTGTGCGGAATGGGGCAGTGGCTGCCAATAACCGGGCACTCAGGCCAGTGGAGTTGGGGCAGATCAGAGACCTGCCATGCCTTTGGGGCTGCCATGCGGGAAGGGTGCGAGGAAGAGCTGGAATTCAGAGGACTGAGGCTGTCACCTGGAGTCGCCTTAGAGAGGTGTTCCTGACTCCTTTGTTCAGTGTTCAGGCATTGGCCAGACCCTGTAGAACCCACACAGTCTGGAAGAGCTCATGGCCTCCTGTTGGACCACCATGTTCACAGATGAGCTGAAGAGCATCTCTCCTTTGTGGCAATGGGCAGATCAACAGGCAGGTGTGGGCGCAGAGCTGGTAGTGAGAAACTTTGGAGGGGGACAAGGAGCCTTAAGAAAGAAGGTACATGCAAGCTGGGTTTTGCTGAGTGAGGAGGAGTTCAGAGGGTGGTGAATGGGAGTTTACAGAGACGCTCCAAGTGGGAGGGAGGACTAGCGGATTAAAGGGATGAGGTCCTGAAGAGGCCTCGGAGAGAAGAGTGTGGGTGTCTGGAACATGGCGGGGTGTGGGCAGTGCTGAGGTGGGGCTGTAGATTGGAACGTGGTGTGGTGGGGGACTGTGGCGCCGGGCAGGAAGCAGTTTGGGTTTTATCCCGTAGGTGACGGGCAGAATCTGAGCAGGAGACTCAAACGTCACACTCAGTGTCAGGATTATGGAGAGCAGCTGAGAGAAAAGCGTTTAACAGGCTTTCAGCTGCCTTGCGTGGGTCAGAAGAATCTAATTAAAACGGGATACTCGGAGGGCAGTTTAAGCGAAGCCGAGGAAGAAGCATTGGCGGCATTCGGCACTAGATGGAGCGCAGGGAGACGAAGAGGGAGCTGGAGGCGGTGGGGATGAGGGCGTGTGGCTGGCCTGGGCGACTGGCTATCTGGGGGGTAGGGGGCCCTGGGCCTCCTCACTGGCCCCTACCTCCTCTCTGCTCCCTGCCTTGGTAACTTCTAGCTCCGAGCCCAGGGCCGCCCTGCACTCTGGACCACACGACCACCTGTCCAAACAGGCCTGGCTCTGCTGTAGCACAGTCCTAATCATGCCGTTCAGGTGGCAGGGCAGGTGGTGACCGCACCTGTGCCTTCTCACCTGGGCCCACTTCTACCCGCCCCTACCGGGCAGAACACACTGGCCAGGCACACGCACCACCGGGGCAGGGCTCGGCTGGGCTGCTGTTTCCCAAAGCAGGGCCAGGGGCAGGGGCAAATCCTGCCTGGAACACAGGGACCCCTTCCCGCTCCCACTAGGGACTTGATGCCAAGTTGCTGAGGCAGCAACTCTTCGGGTTCCCTGGATATTAAGGATCTGCCATTCTTACAAGATGTGTCATTGTTGAAAGCTTGTGTGCTTTCACATGGCAGCAACATGATTTATGGCTAATTTTTCCCTTGATTTTTGCACATACCACCTGTCTTCTTTAAACTTCTCTTTTTCCCAAGGAAGATTATCCTTTAGGAAAACATTCAAAGTCAAGAGATGCCCTCCAGAGACAGCATCTGGCTGGGCTGCTCTCTGCCTGCTCTCCCTGCAGCCGGCTCCCAGCCAGGGCTCGGCTGCCTGTCCCCAACAACGCGCTTCTCTCGGGGACATTCAGCCAGAGAGGACTTTTCGTAGTGCCCTGAGCAGCTCCTGTCTGGTTTGTACTCAGCAGCTGGACGGCCAGGCTGGCTCTCAGCGTGGGTGGCGTGGAGGATCAAGGATTATGCTTCCATCCCAAGCCCTCTTTCCTTCTCTGTCTCTGTTCTCATCCTGGACAGTTGCCGTGGATTCTCTGAACACACCAGTGGCCCCCAAGTTTGTGCCTCTGGCCCAGGCTCACATAGATGCTCACAGCATGTCCATCCAAGTGTGGCCCAAACCGAGTCTACCCTCCTGCTTTCTCATACCTGCACGTGTGGGCGCCACCTTCGCCACTGGGAAGGCTGGAGACTGGAGTGACTCTTGGCTTCTCGTTATCATCTTCCGGCCCCATGTTGCTTGGCCCTCTTGGTCCTCTTTCAAATTTCCTATCTTCTGTCTGAGGGTGAAGACAAGATTCAGAGAGTGAGGGGTAGGGGGTCTTGGGTAGCAAGTTTTAGGAAGGTGGGGAAGGTTTGAAGTAACTGCTACCATTGGAGAGGTGGAGAGAGGCTGGAGTGTTTAAGAGGAATATGGCTGGGAGTCATGGCACGGGCCATATGTCTGCTTGCACCCTGATGTGCCAGCGCCCTGCTGCCCTGACCACACCTGAACGTGTGGGGATGGAGTTATCCTCAGGTGCCTGACGCGTGGTTGTACAGGAATGGTGGACCTGAAGGAGTAAGGGGCTGAGGACATTGGTTAGAGGAGGTTGGCATCTTGTATCATGGCATCTACCAGACAAGAAGAGTGATGCCAAGAAGGCTGAGTGTCGTGACAAACACAGGGGCCCAGGTGGAGGTCTTAGATGGGGACAAGGGCCAGAGGCTGTGACCTTGAACCAGGGTTCGGACTGAAGGCACACAGAATACTTCTGTGTGTTGAAGATGTCAGGGGCCTGGGGCCAGGGCATTTGAGAAGCCAGAAGGCTGGGTGGGTGGCCAACATCTTCCTGAGACCCAGTGGGGAGAAGATGGGGCCCTCCACCCCAGAACAGGGGCACGTGCCTCGACTATTTCCCTGTAGTCAGGATACCATGCATGCATTCTTAAGCTGGAGAAGGGTGGGCAGGCATTGTTCTAGTAGCCTGGGGGGTCCCCAGGGAGTGGGGTTTGCCTCGTTCTGGAGAGGCTCCATAAGTTTGCCAAGGGGCCCAACTGGATTGCTATGAGCTCCATCCACATGCATGGCCCGGGAGGTGGGCTTCCTGGGGAGGCTGAGGCCCACTGCCTTCTGTGGGGCCCACAGGGTGTCTTTGCTGCTGTATTTGAGAACTGCCAGATATGGGAAGAAGTTGGAGGCCCTCCCACGCAGATCCCACAAATTGTTTTCAGTTATATCACTGGAAAGTGAATTACAATATTTCATCTCAAAAACAGATCGTATTTATACTCAAATGCAAAATGGTGCTTTATAATCTAATTGTAGCTTTAATTTAAAGCCTTTAGGTTTAACCTGAATCAGAGGTCCACCTGGTGAGCAGAGGGAGACAGTAACAAATACATTTATAAAGTAAGAAATGCCAGGGAGGGGCTGAGTTCCCACCAAAGGGCGTCCCCAGGACCCTCACTGGTGACTCTAGGAACCCCTCCCTGGAGCTGGCTTCAGTTACCTCCCAGACCCTTGCTTCCAGCTGTGCTCTGAAAGGTTATCTGCCTTCACATCTGGGGACCCACGGGCAGTGGGGAAGTTCAGAGAGGCCCATGCCCAGCCCTGGGCAGCACTCAGTAAACAGTGTTCTTTATGGCCACACAGCCCCTCTCAACACTCCTCCCGATTCTATGCTGGAGCTCCTTTCCCCAGCCTCCCTCTGGGCTTCACTCTCTGTTGTCGTCCCCTCAGGAGTCCTCTGGAGGCTCCTGCCCACCAAGGTCCTGGCAGGTGCCTTCTTCCCAAAGCCCAGAGCGCTTGGTGCCCCCTTCCAACCTACTGCTCACAGCTAAACTGTGAGTTAAATGTGTTGGTGCGAGGACTCTCCAGCCGGCCAGAGAATGGAGCGGCTTCATCGCCTCCTCCCCAGCAAGGCCCAGCAGGGGACAGGCTTCCGTAAAAGTTGGCTGGCCCTGAGGGCAGACCAGAGCATTCTTAAGAATTTTCTGCATCTCTAACCTGTGGTTCCAAATTAGGAGATGCTCCATTTAGGTTTATTGTAGTCCAATATAATGTTTGGTGTAGGCCTCTCAACACCCAATTGGTTGCCAATATCTTTTTAATGAGCCTCATTAGTGATGTAAATGCTGCCAGATCTCCTGAGATAGGCATGGTCAAAGGAGACAAGGACACCCACAGACTCGAAGGTGCTTTCTGACACTGGCTCTGAAGGGTTGGTAAGGTAAGCATAGGTCCCTCTGAGAGTGAGGCTTATCTGAGGTGCTTGTTGGAAATCCAAGCCCAGAGTTATTTTACTTCCCAGGAGCTTTGCTAGGCCTCCCTGGCTATTTGCACCTGGGCTGCCCATGGCCTCTGTGTGTGTAGGTTTAAGTGTCTGTGGGACATATGCTTACATGTAAACATCTATCTGACTTTCCTTTAAAGAGCCCTCCATGGGTTTCCAGACCCCAACTCCATCTGTGCTGCCCTTTGAAAGAGCCCCCTTCATGGCCAGTGACACACTCCGTTCACTATTTTAATAGTAGCAAATCTTCGTCATAGGAAGGGGTACTTGATAGAGGAAAAATGGGAAAGGAGTCCAGAGCCAAGCTGACGAGCCTTTGGATGAGCAAACTGGGCATGTGCATGCCTGTGCTCGGGGGTGCGTCTGTAGATATATGAGTATGTGTGTGTGTGTGCGTGTGTGCATCTGTGTGTATGTGTGCGT
>JAQQAC010020790.1:23957941-24012065 GCA_029783875.1 Phataginus tricuspis | reverse complement strand
TGTGTGTGTGCGTGTGTGCATCTGTGTGTATGTGTGCGTGTCTTTATATATATGTGTATATGTGTGTGTGTGTGTGTGTGTGTGTATAAAGTTAAATGAACTGATTTCACCTTATGCCTCTGTAGGCAGTTCCTACAGTTCTCAAAGTATCCTAAATGATAGGTTTTTGAACTAAGAGGAGAGATTCCAGAGGACGCCACTGTGAAGGGAACATCATACTTTTGAATGTGTATGTCAGATAAATAAACTCCTGGCCCAGGATGCGCCCATGAGAGCAGGCACACTGGGGCCTTACCACACAGCCACTACTTGTTGTCCACCTGTGGGTCCTCCTGGCCACTTGACAGTCTCTGGCTGCCTCTTCTCTCCCTGTCTGTCAGACCTTCCAGGCTCCCTCGCCAGCTGCCCACATCAGTGGGATAAAGGAAGCACGCTTAACAGAGAAATCCACTCTAATAACACTCCATTTGTTCCAAGGCCAAGCAAAATCAATTTAAATGTATCTGGTCTGATGGGTGAGAGATTTATGGAGTAGCAGTGAAGGTTGCAGGCCTTGGCATCAAATACAGTGTCTTCCATTCCCTCTGTAGCTCTTGGGCTGTGTGATCTTGGGCCAGTCATTTAGACTCTTTCAGTCCCAGCAGCTTCCACTGCTCAGTGGGAAAGGATTGGTAACTGTGTAAATAGGAAACAAGGTCAGTAAAAAGTGTCAGTAAAAAGTTTTCCTCCCTAAACATTCAGCAAGTGTTAGTGTAGTACTAACCCTCTGGAGGGCGGGATTTTTTCTTCCTTTGATGACTCAACCATGCTAATTAAGACAGAAAAACCTGAGCTAAATTAGGCAGATCCAAGAGAAATTTAGCACCAAGGCAAAATGATTTTGTGAATGGCATTTTACAGTATTTGAATTTTAGGCCACGCCAGGAACAGATGGGCAGAGGGCTGGGGTTGGTCGCCCTTTCTCAGACTGGTACCACTACATGGGACTTGGGACCATTTGACCTGCTCCCAGATTGCTGGAAGCTACACTTCTGTATCAGTCAGGGCTTTCTGGTGGCCAGGGGTAGGAAAGCACAACTCAGTCTTAAAGGAAGTATCTTGGCTCATGGAACCGAATGGTCCAGGAGCTGTTATGGCTTCATGTGTGGGCTGGTGCAGATCCTTAGATGATAGATCTTTCTCCATCCACTTCCTCCCCCACTTTCTCTCTTTCCATCCTCTTTCTCTTCTCTCTATCCCATGGTGCTGGCACCATGTTGGGCCTCCTCTTAGGCATAAGAAGTCTGCTGCATCTCCAGCCCTTACCACCTCCTTCATTCAAATCTCTTGCGTAAAATAAGCACTTCCTCCTGGCCCCCCAGCAAGAGCCCTGGAATTAGTTCTGAATGGGCCTGACTGGCTCAGCTTGCATCCCATGCCTGCCCTGCATCCAGGAAAAGCAAAGTGATTGTGGGGACTCTCAGGTCCTGTGTTGTGCAGAGCCCACCTTAAATGAGGAAACTAAGGCAGAAAGCAGCTGTTAAATTACTCAGGGTCACACAGCTGGGGAGCACCAGTGCTGACGTTTAACCTTCTGCAGGCTGCTCTCCTGATGACAAGTGTGCTTCACCATCTTTCCCAATGAAACGCTGCCCAGTGGGGTGTCTTCAGAGGGCGGCTCTAGAAGGAACTCCCAGGTTGAGTTGCTGTGGGCTCCTTGGATTCAGGTTCCATATATAAAACGCTTTTCTCACAGTACAAGACATGGGTGGTATCCTTTTCCAGAGATGTTGCCCCGGAATTAATACTGCTTTCTAACTGAGAGAGGCCCTGCCTCCCGCGACCTCCCTGCTCCCTCTCCTCCCCTCCTCTCCCCTGCCCTCTTCAGGTAACCGCTGAGATAAGTCAGAGCTCCCCTCCCTGGGCCTCCCACCCACTTTTTATCTTTTTCTCTTGCTACCAAAAGGCCTGTAATTAGGAAACATTAGCAGGCTCAAAACAGCTTTCACACCTGAAACATCCTCTGTAATTGCACTCAGCAGCGCTCTTCCCTGGCTATTAATGTCACTTTTATGAAGCAATGAGGAACAAAACACCCTGAGGCACTTAAAACATTTTTTTATATAATACTCATCTTTTAGGAATGGAAATTTAAAATCACCTGCCTGCCAGAGACAGTGATAGACAAAGGCTTGGGGACTCAGGACAGAGCCACCTAGATGGAGGTGGGGCTCTGGGGAGCTGGAAGGTAGTCCAGGAGGTTCAGCCCCTGCTCTGTGAAGAGTGTCAGCCCTGGGGTGGTCAGCTGAGGCTGGGTGGGTCCCTGGGGAGGAGAGGTGGGCCAGAGGAGCAGTAAGGGCACTTTTCTGCCTGGCTCTGTTGATCATAGTTGCTTTTTCTGGGGCTTCTATATGAGGTCTGGTTTGTGGGTATGTGTGTGCCTTTCACAGAGAGGTGAATAGCATGTTACCATGACCAGGGTCATTGAGTAAAATATTAATTATTACACTGGTTGCAGAAATATGGGTATGACTGTGGATATGTGTGTTGGCGAGAGGCATGGGTGGCAGAGAGAGATGATGGAGAGATTGAAGAGAGATACTGAGGGAGAGATGGTTCTCTAGCTTGCTGTATTCAAGAACTTTGGGAGTTATGGTGGTTCACCAGAACCTTACTGTCGGGCAGATTTATTTTCTTGCTCTGGGAAATGGCTCACAGACTTATTCATCAGCAGAGTGGGAGCTATTTCTGTCTGCAGACTCTGGGAGGGAACCCCAGAGGTCACCCCCTCTTGGAGGCAGGCTTAACCCTAATTTGCCTGGACAGACAGGTGTGTTTCCTCTTCCCTGAAACTTTCCCCAGGAAGGCAGTCCCCTATTGTGCCCTCTGTCCCAACCCTAGATACCTTCCCTGCACTGTTTGCGAGCCTGAGGACCAACTGCCTGATGACAGCTCTTCTCAAGTTGAAGGTGGGAGTGGCTCTCAGGAAAGAGGGCTCTGGCACTGGCACCACGATGGAGCTTAGGTTATTCCTCAGGGGCTCAGTGTCCTGACAGCCCGAACTCCCCGCTCCCTTGTACTAGTTGCCTTGGGGGAGGAAAGAAATATATTACTGGAGAAGACAAAGCACTAGAATGAAGGTGACATACGTTTAAGAGGCCAAGAGACAAGGCTAAGAAACAGATGAAGGAGGGTCAGGTGGGCAGGAGACAGGTGGCAACTCTGAGCCTGGCTCTGGAACGATGAGCCAGCCTCTGTGAGAATGGGCAGCCCTCAGCAGCACGTTGTCCTTACCTCCAGTTATGGCCAAAAGTATTAGAATAATTTGGCCCAGACCGCATTGCACAGTAGCCCCCCTTATCCACGGTCTTGTTTCCTATGCTTTCGGTCCATGGTCAGCCAGGGTCTAGAAGCAGATGGTCCTCCTGACATGTCGTCAGAAGGTCAGTAGTAGCCTAACGCTGCGTCACATTGCCTACGTCACTCACCTCACTTCATCGCACCGTGTGGTACAGCACAATATGGTATTTTGAGAGGAGGAGAGACACCACATTCACATAATTTTCATTACAGTATGTTGTTATAATTGTTCTATTTTATTAGTTATTGTTGATCTCTTACTGTGCCTAAATTATAGGTTAAACTTTTTCAAAGGTATGTATGTTTAGGAAAAAACATAGTATGTATAGGGTTTGGTACTATATGTGGTTTCACGCATCCGCTGGGGGGTCTTGGAACATATCCCCATGGATAAGGGGTAACTGCTGTACTTCTGGTATCATAAAGGAGCAAGACCAGGATTTGGAATCTTATGCCTTGGGCTTATTTCTATTTTCCTTTAACTTCTCCGAGCCCGTTTTCTGCCTCTATCACATGGGTAATAGAAGATCTTATTTATAGAGTGGTCGGCAGGATTAAATTGTGCTGACCTTCTTTGTAAACTCTAAAGCCCCGCCAATGCTGCTTGCCCTGACTAGCATTAGTGGTCACAGCGACCCATGTTTGAGGGACTTGCCTGGGACGAGGATAGAAACTGATTGGGTGGGGCCCTTGAGAGGCAAGATCAACATTCCAGTGTTTCTGTCAGGCTATGGCTCTTGCAAGGAAACTGAGAGTTCACACTGTTATTAATAGCTAACAGTGTTGTTTTTAATCATAGTGATAATTACTGCCATTACTAGTTACTGTTAATTTAGTACCAACTGTGTACCAGGCCCTGAACATGACTTACGTTACCTCACTGAATTCTCAGCAGGCCCCTGCAAGCCAGGTGGTATTTCTCCCATTTTGCAGAGCAGACACCGAGGCTCCGGGCAGCCGTGGCCACAGGGCTGCTCAGTGGCTTCACTGACACCCAGGCCTGGCCTGTCTGAACACAAAGCTCCCTCTTGTATCTCTGCTGCTGAAGGAAGGACTGTGAGGAAGGAATCTCAGAGCCATATATGGTTGAGAAACCAGAGAACAGGGGGTGAGGAGAGGCAAACATTTCCAGTTTCTGTAAAGGGAGAGGTTAGGTTTGATAGCCATGCACCAGTGAGTAGCAAAGCACCCGGTGACACATTTTCTAAAGCAAGCTGTACGGGGAGAGGTGAGCAGGCACTCCGTGAGGCTTGGGGTTTGGAAGCAGAGAGTAGGGGTCCAGGAGCAGAAGGGGGGCCCCACTCCCGGAGCATGTGAGACCTGGCCAGGGATCCAGAGGGGGCACAGGGGGTCCCTGGAGATGGCTGGCTCCAGTGGTGATGGAGGAGCCTATGGGTCAGCTCCCCCCCACAGGCCTTGGCAAACGGTCAGGAAGTGAGGGCGCCCGGGAGGGGAGAGACATGAGGGAGGTCAGCGAGCTGCTCTGTCCCATCCAGCAGCCATGGCGTGGCTCTGCTGGCCAGGCCTTCCTCCCTGTGAAGCAGTCCTGGGCCGACAGGGGGCGGGTCTAGTCCTGGCACATCCTCAAGTCCATGAGCACTGGGTTACTCGCCACTCTTTCTGGTGGGGACAGGCAAGCCTGGCACGTTTCCTGGTGTTACAAAGGGCCCCCATCATGAAAGATGTCGGAGTCATGATTCACATTTACTTTGCTGATTGCTACTCTGCCTTCCACCTGACACGGTCAAGGGGCATGGTCTGTGTTTACATCTAGTGCAAACAGTCCATTGTGCAGCAACAGGCCCGGGGAGACCCGGGTGGGCAGTGCCTCGGGTGGTGGGGACTTGCATGTGACTGGCCGCAGATTCGTGGGGAATGAGCACAGCGTGCAGGAGCAGGAGAGGCCAGACTGAGCCAGTGGTGGTCAGAGTGATACAGGTGCAAGCGGCTGCTCATGGTGGCCCCTGTGTTTGCTGTGCGGGCCTGAGAACACCTTCCATGATGGGCTGATTCTGGGACTGAGTTTTAAAAAGGGCGCTGGAAAACCTGATGTGTGCCTAGTGGAGGGGGACCAGTGGTCACGTTTGTGGATCTGGGAACCTCGGCCTAGAGATAATCTGAAGCAAAGTTCAGGAGGCAAAAGTGTGAGATCAAAGTCCTCCCCAGGCTTCCGGAGATGAAACTTCAGCAGCCACAGGCCCAGGAAACAGTCCCCTGATGTGTGGGTCACACACTGTGGCCCCGTTCCCACAATTGGGGGGTGGGGTGTAGATGGGCGTGTGGGGTGTAGACAGGATGGCGGGGAGTGTATCCTCTTCTCAGGCCGGATTTGACTTTCTTGCGCCCTGAGAATAGGTATTTCGCTCACCCTAAGAACGTAATGAAGCCAGGAGCTCTCCAGGGACCAGCCTCCTCCTCCCTGCATGGCTTGCTCCCATCTCTGGGATGGCTCTGCTGGTCACGGCTGCCTGGCCCACGCACAGTCAAAACTGTCTATGCTTGCGGAATGGGGAGCTCATTTCCCCAGCCTGTAACACAGTGCGGTGGCCCAGCTTCAGCCTGGCCTCTGCTATGCATTCTGAGCAGAGATCCCTCCAAACTGAAGGGAAATGCCATCAGCCTCTCCCAGGGGTAACTCTGCTCCTCATCACTGGAGGCCAGGTTCGGGCAGAGCTGTATTAGGCAGCTGGGGTCCAGGGCCTCAGAGCTCCCACCCCTGCCTTGTTAGACAAGGCCTTGTTGGGCAGCAGAGAGGACCACATTCAATTGACAGCTTAAGATAATCACATGTGTGAGGCGCTGGGATAATGACAGCTGAATACCCTGCCACCGTTGCCATAGTGACCAGCCAAGCACTGGCTCCCTCCTTCTTTTTCTTGTTTTCTGGGCCTCCTTGTTATAGGGCTGGCTGGTCGGGTGGGGGATGATTTTGGGAAATGGGTAAGAGGAGGAAAGGGGGAGGAGAGACCCAAATGGGGCAACCTATTATACGCTCTTTAAATACCCCAGCTGGAGATGTTTTAAATCTCAACAGAGACAGAGAGAAACAGTGTCTTAATCCTCAGCTCGCTGTGAATTATTTAAAGGGATCTTGTCAGAAGGATGAATTTGTCACTGTTGCGGTGTCAACAACAGTGGTAGCTGTCACAAAGGCTGGGGACCCCACTCCAGGCAGGGCCTGGTACGAAATGCTGCTGCTGGTGGAAGTTACAGTGGCCCGGGGACTGTAGACAAGGAGCCCCTCCTGAGGCACAAAGCCTGCAGTGTTTCTCCTGCCTTCTTGGCAGAGATCTGAAATGTGCCAGGATGCCACTGTCATTTGGACGGTGGGCCCTGCTGGCCTTGCCCTCTGTTAGTGCGGCCCCCACAGCCCACAGCTGGGAGATCTCGGAGCAGTGAGGGGTGCTCACCCTGGGTGGGAGTAGGCCTTGCTGACCGGTGCTCATAAGGCATTGGGTGGGTCGGCACATTTGATGGGACACCAAGGGAGGGTACAGAGGCCTCACCTGGGCTGCATCCAGAACCCCCAGCCACACAGACGCATGGCACACGCATATGCATGGATGTGCACACATGCACACACATGCACGCCTGTAAGCCCCAAAGGCGATGCACAGGTGCAGACAGCCAGGCAGGCAGGAGAGAGTCAGATCATACACGTCATGTAGGGAAAGCCAAGACTTTCAAGGAAAAATACCAGACTTGTGCTCAGAGGGGTTAAGCCTGTGTCTCTGGAGGGCTGATAGCCATAATAACTGACGGGCAGGGGTCTCTTAGCACTCAGTACTCTGCATGCTTTAGCATGTTTAATCCTCACGATTGTCTCCTGAGGAAAGTACTTCCAGTACCTCTGTGCTAGAGGAAGAATCTGGGCTCAGAGAGGTTTAAAGACCGGCTCATGGTCACACAGCTGGGTCTGGCTGTCTCCAGAGTCTGTGAATTGAACTCCTATGCAAAGCCAGGGGTCACCATGACCTCCAGGGTTCAGGGTTAGGCAGGGTGACAGCAGTGCTTCTTAATCCTTTTTTGGGACGTAAGCGCAAACACCTTCTCAGCAATGCGGACATGCTCCGTGTGGGGCCATTTCTCCTATGCCACCTTGATGTGGTATTTCTTGCATTTTTCCACCATCCAAGTTTCCAAAAGGATTTTGTGGAGACTCCTGGAGACTGCATTGGAAAACAGTGCATGTATCGGAGGTGGGGTCCACAGGCTTAACCCCTCTGAGCACGTCTGGTATTTTTCCTTGAAAGTCTTGGCTTTCCCTACATGACGTGTATGATCTGACTCTCTCCTGCCTGCCTGGCTGTCTGCACCTGTGCGTCACCCTGGGGCTTACATGTGTGTGTGCGTGCATATGTGTGTGTGTGCACGTCCATGCATATGTGTGTGCCATGCGTCTGTGTGGCTGGGGGTGCTGGATGCGGCCCAGGTGAGGCCCGTGTGCCCTCCCTTGGGTGTCCCATCAAATGTGCTGACCCATCCAATGTCTTATGAGCACTGGTCAGTTATTCTAATAATTCTAATTATTTCTTTATTCTAACTGTACCCCTTACACCCACCCAGAGCTCTTCTGCATCCGGGGGAGTGACCAGACACTGTAGGCACTCCTCGCTTTGTGCAGTAGGGGGTCCCTTTCAAGGCTCTGGGCTTTTAGAAGCAGTCCCTGCCCCAAGTCAGCTGCCCGGCTCATGGGCCCTCTGCCTGGGGCCATGGTAATGAACGGTGTGGCTACTCATGTCCTCCTGGCCCAGCACATCTGGAAGGTAAATTAAATTAAATATGTTGGGAGGTGAGCTGGTGTTCGCAGCCCTCAGGGGAGCCATTGAGCGAATCGCTGCCTTGGTTGGTTGGTAGACTAAATGGTAGATCCCTCTGGGCTTGTAGGAATTTATGCCCCATGGACTACATTTTACATTTCAATTAGCCCTCTAGGTTGTCTAATATTCAAGCTCTTTCAGTCTTAGTCTACTGTCTCCACAAGAGCTGTGTCCCTGGGGTCCCTGCTGAGTGGTCTGCTGCCTGAAGGATCTTTGGCTGCCTGTGGGCGCAGGGAAGCCGGGCGCAGCCTGAGCCTCAGCACGCTTCTCGTTCAGAGAGGTAGCCATCTCTAACTGGGGCCCTGAAAGTAGATCTTTGGGCTTCTTCTGAGTGAGCGGTGCCCCGGAAGTTCCATTATGGTTCCACGGGCATGGTGGCAGCAACTCGTAAACCAGTAGGCTCCCTCAAACAGCAGTTTGTGCCCACATGCAGACTGCTGAATGGCGCCAGAGCCTCTGAGCTGTGCCCAGTTGTGTCTCCTTGTGGTCTGAGCTGGCAGCTGGTAGTGTCTGGGGACTGCCTGGCTGAGGCAGGGAAATCTGTGCTGAAAGCTGTACAGAGGAAGTCCTGGGGATTCCAGGAGGGGCAGGGGAGGGACTCTGGCTGTCCCTCTGGGCCTCTAGAAGATGGGGTTTAGCCCTTTTAATCCCTGCATTCTGCTGACTGAAGGGCATGATTATTTATCTAAGGTAGAGGAAGTGATTCCCACACCTGATGTGTCAACCAGAGGTGAGTCCTGAAGTTAACAAAAGAGTGGTGATGCCAGTGACGGTAGTAGTGATGACCACTGGTACTTAGCGGTGGTAGTTAAGTGCAAGCAGAATGGTAGATGAGTTACTTACCTGATCTTTCAATCTTTCCAACCCCCTACCGGGTAAATAGTGTTTTGCTGATGAGGAAACTGAAGCTCAGAAAGTGGTTGGAGGTCACAGAGCTGTAACTGGCAGAGGGGGGTCCACCTGCACCCGGGCGACCTCTCCCTCCCCACCTCCTCCAGTTTTTCCTTGGCCCATGCAATTTGACAGGCATGCTGGCCTCCTGGCTTTCTTGGCAGAGTGCCTGGCACACTGTTGCTCCAGAGTTGTTCTTGTTCCACAGCCTGGAACGCTCCTCCCTCATGCACCCTCTAGGCTGGTGGCTCCTGTGTGCCATACAGATCTCTGCTCCAAAGAAGCTCTTCTCTGATGACCCCACTGCCAGCTGTCACCCCATCCCCTTACCTGTTCCTTAGTAGCATTTAACACGATCCAGCTGTATATTATTCATTTGCTTGTTCAGCCTTCGGTTTGCTCTATTAGAATGCGAGGCCTGTGGGGGCAGCGGCTTTGCCTCTTACTTGCTCCTGTGACACCAACACCTAGAACGCTGCTTGGGGATGTATACATGCCCAATTCCTTATTAGAAAATTAATTAAATGGGCTTGGTTTGAAACAAATCAGAATAGCTGGGATCTTGTTAGGTTAATAAAGGCCAAAAAACCATTTTCAATTATTTCTATCCTTATCTTAAACAGCAGTGCCCACAGGAGGTGCCCCTTCCTGGCTAGGCCTCATAGAAATGGCATTCAGGGAAGTTCCCATGAAACCCGTCATGGTACCCATCAGGCACTCAGGGCGGGGACGGGGCTGCCCAGGACATTGTAGCAGTCAGGGAGGGGCCGAATCTTTCCAGAACTCCATGCTTGGAACCAGCTCCAGAGGCATATAATGGAATCAGATCACTTCTCTTAACTTCATTTTATAGTGGCTCTTCATTTTTGAGCACACAACATTTTTGAGAAAGAAATACTATTTCTTAGCTTATGTATCCATCTGACTCATCAGATTTAGCTCCAAAAGACCTTTGCCTGTTTCCAAAATCCAAATCCACCCTTGGACAATGAAGAATGTGTTAGTTTCTGAAGGTTGTTCTAGAAAGCAGTGTAGATGGGTTCTTGGATAGAATTCATGGCAGTGGCTTTGAAGGGGAACAGCATGTTTTACTCATACACACACACACATGTGCACACAACACACATAATCAGCCAGGCTGCAGATAGTCAAGATGCACTGTCCAAACATCAACACACACTACCGGCCACTCCCGAGCAACACACCTGCAATAAACAAGGGTAACAAGCCCAGATCTTGGAGGAACTGAGAGGTATCCTTCTCATACATCATGGTCATGGTCTCAAAGCCTGAACAAGTACTTTCGAATCGATGTCACTGTTTTCTTTATTATGCTTATCTCAAGGACAGGTGGTCCATTTGCATCAGTAATAGTGCTTGTTCAAAGGCTGTTAATATTCTGCTGTTTGTGCAAAGTTGCTTCCTTCCTTCTTCTCCCAGGGCCGAGTTAGTCTGGTGGTGCCCTGCACTACATTCCCAGCAAAGGACAAGGAGCTGAGGAGGCAGAGAAGCGAAGGGCAGACCAGGGCCTTACTCGTTTCCTCAGTCTTCCAGTATTTTTTGAGGGCCAGGCACTGGGACCCCAATGCAGCCCAGACCTCCAGGAGAAAGTCCAGTGGGGAGATGGCTTTGTACTTTGGAAAACTGACAGGGGCACAGAGTTAAGGAGAAGGACTGGCAGAGTGTCTCGGAGGGAGAGAGCTCAGTGGGGGAAAAGGCCGGCTGGACAGGAGAGCTCTAAAGGAGAGAGGAGACAGAAGATTCGGTGCTTACTCCCTGTGATGGAGCAGAAACAAGGGAAATGGAGAGGGCTTCCTTCCCCGTGGTGGTTGCAGCCTTTTGTGTAGATGAGATCACCTGGATAAAAAGGGAAAGGAGAAGGGAGTAAGGGTAGAGCCCCGAGAAGCCTGCAGATTTCACTGGGCCAGATATTACTGAATAAAAATGTCCTTGTGTGATACCAGCGCTACAAAGCCAATGCACAAAATTATTTCACTTGTTGAAATGAACTGATAAATTAGTCAAAACATAATTCCCTGTCCTCAAGGAGCTCACAGCCTGGTAGCAGAATCCAAAGTCACATGCACGAAGCAATTAACGAATAGTTCAAAACAGTGTATTATGCTAAATTGTGCAGAATAAGCTCAATCTTGCTTTAAGCATTTGGAAAAATGGCTGAATATAAGCTAGGAAGGCCCTGTGGAGGAAAGAAGGCCTGAGCCCCTTCACAGTGGGTAGCTGCGCTGAGAGCTCAGCTCTGCCACCCAGCAGCTGCCTGACCACAGGCCAGCTATTGAATATCTCTGGCCTCAGTGTGCCCATTTGTCATCTAAAGGTCTTGGTCAATACAATCTGGGATGGCTTCCAGCCAGACCTGTTATTCTCTGGTTCTATGTCTTGGAAAAGTTGAGATGAGATGAGGGTAGGATAGAAGAAAGGTCTTAGGGCTGATCAGATCTTCAGCAGTGGCATCAAGGGGCAGAAATGGGCAGTCTTGGTGAGCAGATGCAAGACGATATGGCCTCGGTTTGAGCCCTTGCCGTCTCTTGCCTGGTTTGTTATTACTTTCTGACAAACAGTGAGCCAGGGCCTAAGTCCAGGCATTGAGTAATAAATGGCCATGGGAATGCAAGAGAGTTCAAACAGGCAGAACACTGTTCCGGAAGAAATGGCAAATTGTGGTGACAAAGTGGGTGTGTTGGGCATGAGGGAGCTTTTAGCCTGAGAGTTTCTGACTCCAGTTTGGAAAATCAAGTGATCCTTGAATGGAGTCCTGGGCCCAAGATTCTGACTCCATCCTTGGACCACCCTCCTGATTCTACCCAAGCCCCAGCTTCAGTGATAGGAATGCTACCCTGATCACCTCCCTGTTCCCTCATTAGATGCCACCTTTGCCCCAACTTACACATCATTTGTTCGTTCACAAACAAACTTGATGGAGTGAATACTGTTCACTTGGAATACAGGGCCAAGAGGGCATCCCTGACTCAGTGGGTAGAATGGAGTGGGGCCGTGAGCCCGTGACTGACAACACTTTGTGGATAATAGAGACCAAGCCAGGATTGTTTGGGTGCTGAGGTATAGACAAACCCAGATGACAAATAGAGTTTTTTGTTTAAAAAGCTATATTGAGGTATTAGTTACATATCATAAAATTTACTAATTTTAATTGTACAATTCAGTGATTTTTAGTAAATTCACAGAGTCGTGTAATTATCACCCCAATCCCATTCTTGAACATTTCCATCACCTCCAAGAAGATTACTCATGGCCATTTGCAGTTACTTCCCATTCCCATCTCCAGGGCCAGGGAAGTACTAATGCTTTTCTAGCCATAGATTTCCTTTTCTAGACATTTCATACCTATGGAATCACACAACATGTGGTCTCTTGTGTCTAGCTTCTTTCATTTAGCATAATGTTTTAGACATCTGTCCATGTTGTTGCATGTACCAGTACTTGATTCTCTTTTTATTTCCGAATAGTATCCCATTGTGCGGTTACATCACATTTTGTTTATGCGATCGCCAGTTGATGGTCACTAACAAAGGGTCTTAGGTGCCATATTACAGCCCAGCTGAGAGTTCCCAGAAGGGGAACTAAAATCAGATTGGCATGCAGCATTATGAATATTGCTCCACAAATAAAGATGTACAAGGAATGTCCTGAACTTGATTTTCTTTTAGTCCAATTAGGTTAGGTTCTGAGCCCCTCTCTACCATCCCAGTGGTTGCTGAGGATTTCAGTCTCAGTTAATGGTTCTTCCCCTCACACCTGTACAAAGCTCCCAGAAGTCCCAGTCAGAGCAAATTCTGAGAAGGCTGCTTCATCGTCCACAGGCTCATAGTCACCTGAGGACTGGCCACCTCCACGTGCCCTGGGCATGCATAAGGCTCTGGAGGTGGTCATGGCTGCATGTGGTAAATTTGTTCGGGCTGATTTCACATACATAAAAGTACATCTGGGGCTTGATCCTAGAAGTGGAATTGCTGGGTCAAAAGGTGTGTGAAGTTGCAATTTTTGAGAAATAAACCCAAAATTTCTGTAGAGGTTGTACCAGTTGGCCCTTCACCTAGCTGTGTATCAGAATGCTTATCTCCCACGCCCTCTCCAGCACAGCATTATCAAACTTTGGTCTGACCAAAAAAAGTATCACAACATGGCGAATTACCATTTTGGTTATAATGAGTGAGGGTCAATATCTCTTCATATGTTTATGAGCTGTATCTGTTTTTCAGTAAACAGTTTGTTAATATCCTATGCCCATTTTTCTATTTTATTATTGATGTATAGATTTTCTGTATTAGAGGAAACTAGCATTTTATTTGTGGTAAGTTACAAATATTTTTTTCCCAGCATGTTTTCTTTCCTTTCTCCTCATGATTTTACTAATGGTTATTTCTGTCATTCCAATAAAAAAAAAATGGTATAAAGTGGAATCAATCAATCTGTTCATTTATAGCTTTTGAGTTTCATGTCAAAAATAGTACACATAAATTGTCTACATGGTTTCTTTTATTATTTTTATGATTCCATTTCTAATGTCTAAGTCCTTGATTCACTGGGAATTTATCCTGGAGTAATGTATGAGATATGAATGCAGAATTATGTTTTTTTCTAGATGGTTATCTAGTTATCACAACAATTTTTTTAAATGATTCACCTTCTCCCTATGGATTCGAATTGTGGCCAACATTTTAAAGATTGAGAGAAACTATTGCCTTGACTTCTAAAAGATTTTACCAGTTATATAGCCACCAATCGGTTTGGGGGTACCCTTTTCTCCACATCCTTACCAAGATTTGATATTTTATCTTTTACTGTTTTGCCAATCCAATAAGCAAAACGTGGTGTTTTGTTGTTGTTTTAGTGGGAGGAAATAGTTACAGAAAGGAATATGGCATGTCAAATGCCTAGAAGGAAAGGCTGATGAGTTGACACTGCAGGGAGACCAGCTTTAGGACAGGCAGCAAGAGCACCTTGAGGACCCGAGCCAGCACAGGGCTCAGGTAAAAGACACTGGGTCCCGAATATCGATGGGGCAGTGTATCCGGCACTGGGAAACTCCCCTTCTGTGAGGGTCTGGGAAGCAGTGTATGCCTGGAGACACAGAGGTGGCTGGAAGCCTGGCTGGGGAGGCAGGACTGATGTATGAGTGTTGAGGGGACATGGGGCCCATGGGTCTGGTGAGGCTGGTCTCTCTGTCCCCCTAACCCCCGCCCCACTTGACTCAGTGAGAACCTACAGATTCTATTCCAAGGTATCTTTGCTGTTTCTACTGGTCTGGGCCCAACCAGTATCATCTCGTGTCTGGACCACTACAGCGACATCCAGCTGTCCTGTCTGTGAGCCTGAGCTGCCCTTCAACTGACTCATCACTTTGCATCGGAGAAATTTTTAAAAATTCAGCTCTGATCACCTGCATTTTTCCTCCCTAAAACTTATCAATGATTCCTTACTCTCAGGATGAAATGCAGAGTTCCTGATCAGACTTACCCTCTCTTCAGTCTTATTCCTGCCCCCTGCAGTTCTTTATGACTTTGTGTCACACAGATTTCATTCCTCAATGGCACCAGACCACTTTTCCCCACCACAGGGCCTTTGTACTTGCTGTTCCTGGGCCTAGATGCTCTGCCCCTCTAAACCCACATTTCTCCTGGTTAATGTCTATCCATCTGTCCCCTCTTGGCATGGACGGTCTTCCCTTATACTCCTCTGTAGATCAGGTACACCCCTGCTCTTGGCACCCTATAATTTTCTCTCATAGCAGTTAGTACAGTTGTAATTATTTAGTTATTTTAATAACCATTTGTCTAATTTCTGTTTCTCTCACTAGATTATCAGCTTCGCATTGCTGTATCCCCAGTGGCTAATGGAATGCCTGGCATAAAGTTGGCATTCAGTAAATATATTTTTCATTGATGAATAATGAGGTATAACTGTAAAGCGATGAGGCTGATTCCAAATATCATAAACAAATAACAGTGTCTAATCCTGCCTGCTGGGAATGCCATTCCACCCTCATCTTGATTTACCAAAACCTTCTCTTTCTTCAAGGCCCCCGGTCTAATTGTCGCTTGCTCGGAAGGCATTTTTACCTCCTCTTGTCTCCTTGGATCGCTTGTGTTTCCAACCCCTGTGGTGCCCACTGACAAGAGAAGAATGAAGGAGGGAAGGAAATGAGTGGGAGACACCATGATGGTCTTTTCCCAAACAACAGGGAGTTATCTTTTTCCATTCTCTCTACTCCTTCCACTTGCATATACAGCTAGGTCCCCTAATATGCTTTCATTGCTCCCATAGGAGCTGTCACATAATCAATTAGATCAGTAGAATTTGATGACTTAAAGCCACCCAGTATGATTCCTCATTTTACAGATGAGAAAACTGAGGCCCAGAGAGGTTGATGTTTGCAACAGTTACCTCTGTTGGGTCTTATAATACCTATCAGTATCATTTCCTAAAATAAATGTTCTCAATATCCCAACTCCACAAGGGTATAAATGCCTTATTCTGTCTGTTTAAAAGCCCTGGTTTTGACAGTCTCAGTGGTAAGGTGAGCCCTGAAAGGTGGGTCCTCTGTCCTGCCCCCTTACAAGAGAGCTGATTAGTCTTGAGTATGGGTCAGCAAACTCTGGTTGGAATCAGATCCCTAAGTGGGTTCATGCTGAGACCTTATACAGCCCAACTGAAATAATGTACCATGACTTCTACTTAAACAATTACAAAACAGCAAAAGAAATCTACCTTTCCCCCAAAAGTCATGTAGGATCAACTGGGAAAGTACTATTCAAAACAGCCGTGGAAAGGGAGAGAGGTTTGAAAATTTGAACTCTAACAACTGCCAGTGACTTATTTTCCCTGATATATTCGCTTTCTGGTTTAAAAAACCTAGGCAAGCAGAACATAACTTTAATAAACACATGTAAACAGGACAGAATGCAATCTTAATGAAGGAACAGAAAGTGATCCCTTGACATTTAGGGAATCTAAGAAATTAGGCAAAGTCCTGGTGAGGTTTGGCAGTGTGCAAAGATCCCAGAGGAGCTTACCAAGGACTCCAGGCTGGGAAGGGGATGGGCCCCTGGGAGTTCTAGAAGGTTTTGGGCGAGAAGGGCCCTGGAGAGACTCCGGCGCCTCCATGGTGGGGCTCGGGCAGCAGGAGTGGCGGTGAGGTCATTCTACAGGCCAGCTGTCCATGTGCGCACTTTTCCTTTGCACCATACCTGGTCTTCAGATGCGCTGGTGCAAGTTTGAAGGACAGCCTTGCCTCAGGAGGACAGAGGGGGGCTTAATTATGTGCAAGAGGCGACTGTAGCATATTCCCATGCACATACGATTGGCTTTTAGCTCTTTTAATAAAGAATCATAGCTTATATATTTCAGCTCTATAGTGTGAGTAATAAGCATTTTGCATCATATTTAAAGAAATGGGTACTGTTTGGTATTTTTACCACAACTGCTAAATAGTCAAGGATTGTAATCCTTTTTTCTTTTCACTTTAGGGAGCTGAATTTCATCTGTTTCTTCTTTATTTCTGGCAAGCAGAAGAGAACTTTAACAAACACACTGAAACGGCCTGGGAATACCTGCCAGTCCTTGAGATCAGGGTCCTGAGAGTCCCCAGTGGAAGCAGCTGCCTCCTCTCCTAGCACGAGGAAGAGAGAGTGACTGCAGCTGTCCTTTGACCCCTGTCTCAGAGCAGCTCAGTTACGGAAGCCATGCCTTTATGCCCCTTATTATCTATTACTGAAACAAGTTATTAGGCGAATTTCTTTGAGCATTTCAAAGCACCTCTTGCTGTTTCCTCTCTTTCCCATGTCTTCTTATGGCCACATGACCACAGGTGAATTGCATGATGTCTTTTCATCTGTAACTTAGGAGTGATAGAATGTCATTCTCAAAGTTGTGGGGAAGATTGAGAGACATCACTTAATAACTGTATTGTTCCTCATTTTCTTCCAATCTATAGGGCTGCTAAAAATGAGAGCTCTGTATTCCAATGTGAAACATGATTATCTCTCTCTTATTAAGAAGCTTTCCTTACTCCCTAGGTAACAACCTCAAACATTCTCTTCCATCACGTTTGCTTGAAATTTGCACACAATAAAGCTTAATTTGCTTCATTAAGGATTTCACTTAGCAACCTCTAATCTTGCTACTTTTATCCTCTAGCTCTTTCAAAGAGATTGATGTTATAAAACAAAAGTTTAAAGGAATCTAAGTTTATTCAGAAATTCTGAAAAGCCTTATATTAATATACTTTTAAGAGATGTAAAGGAGTTTTGCCACAATAAAGAAATTAAGTTCAGAAATGAGGATTTCCAAGGTGGGAGTGTCATGTAATCAGGCCTCTAATCCACAGAGTAGCTGTTGAGAGCAGAGGCTGTAGCACTGAGGTAGAAAGTCCCCTGTCATCACCTGGTGGTGAAAGCTGAAGTTGGTCCTCATGAATATAATGAGTTATACAGCATGAGAGTTGTGGGTTAGGTGAAAGAAGGCCTTCTAAAGTCTGTTGTATTTTGGGATGGGCAGTAGAGAAACATTCTACTGTCTGCTTATAATTTTTAAAAGCAAGTTAGGGTTAGGTGTGTTTATTTCTTAAGTCAAACAGCTATACTGGTGAGCTCGTAAGGCCCCCGTGTAGTGCCAGGCTTCTCCTCTGCTCTGGCTCTCTCTGTCTTCTCACTCTCTATTTTGTCTTTTGCATGTGTGTGCCTGTGGCCTGCTTGGTACAGTGGGAAGAAGTCAGTGGCTATGATGAAAACCTGAACACCATCCGTACCTACCAGGTGTGCAATGTCTTCGAGCCCAACCAGAACAACTGGCTGCTCACCACCTTCATCAACCGTCGGGGGGCCCATCGCATCTACACAGAGATGCGCTTCACTGTGAGAGACTGCAGCAGCCTCCCCAACGTCCCAGGCTCCTGCAAGGAGACCTTCAACTTGTACTACTATGAGACTGACTCAGTCATTGCCACCAAGAAATCAGCCTTCTGGTCTGAGGCCCCCTACCTCAAAGTAGACACCATTGCTGCAGATGAGAGCTTCTCCCAGGTAGACTTTGGAGGAAGGTTGATGAAAGTCAACACAGAGGTCAGGAGCTTTGGGCCTCTTACTCGGAGTGGTTTTTACCTCGCTTTCCAGGATTATGGAGCCTGTATGTCTCTTCTTTCTGTCCGTGTCTTCTTCAAAAAGTGTCCCAGCATTGTGCAAAATTTTGCAGTATTCCCGGAGACCATGACTGGGGCAGAGAGCACGTCTCTGGTGATTGCTCGGGGCACATGCATCCCCAATGCAGAGGAAGTGGATGTGCCCATCAAACTCTACTGCAACGGGGATGGGGAGTGGATGGTGCCCATCGGGCGCTGCACCTGCAAGCCTGGCTATGAGCCCGAGAACAGCGTGGCCTGCAAGGGTAAGCCCTGGAACTTCTTGAGGCTTCTGCTTTCTGCTCACCTGGGTCAGATCTTAGTCGGTCCAGCTCTGGATCATAAAGGAACAGAAGAGCCTCATGGCTCATTACAGAGTTCTGGACAATCTCCATCCCCAGTGCTAGGCCTGATGATTTTCCAGTTGTGTCCAACCAGAATGTCAATATTTGTGGCGGGGGCAGGAGATGGGGAGAATTCCAAATGGTGGATAATAACTTAATAACCACTCAGATATATTTAGTCTGGGGACACTGACATTCATTCTCTCTCTCTCTTAGACACACACATTTACACACACACACACACACACACACACACACACACACACACACACACACACACACACACACTCCTATATCCTGTCTAGCACCACACTCTGAGGCATGGAGAATTTGGGTTGTCATGGACAATTCAACAGTTTGCTTAAGGGTAATTGAGAAGTGCCTGAATTTGGAAAATATTTTAGTTCATTCCAGCCCAGCTCTCATAGCACTCAACTTGGTACTGAACCCATGTAGCTCATTAACTCAAAGCCTTCTGGCTTGGCTGTCTCCCTCCAGGGGCTCAATGCCAGGCATCAGGGCAGGGGTGGTGCTTAGCTTTAGTGTATCCAGGAAGGAGATGAAGCTAGTAGAATGAGGGTGGCAGGAGCCCTGTGTTGTGTTACCTTGCTTATGAATGATACAGAGTGATGCAAACTTTGCAGCTTGGGGGTTTCAGGGTACCATGCACTCACATTGGCTCTCCTCAGTTCAGGAGAGCACACGTCCAATACATGGAAATAAATGTGCTGAGCTGGCTTGAAACTCGGTCTTCTCTGGGGGTGAATGGAAGGGACTAGAGGGCCCACAGCTCATCTGTTGCCTACGTGTATGCAAGCTGAACATGGCAGGGAATCCAGAGCTGGGGAAGAGAAGACTGCTTTCCTTTATTAAATTTTACTTTCAGCCTTCAAAATTTCACACTTTCAAGAGCAAGGCTTCCCACATGGACCTCAGAAATGACCACTGTGACCCTAACTCTTCACTCAGGTTGCGCTGAGTTCTTTGGGGACATCTTGAAGGCGTGGGGCTGTATTAGCTCCTTCTCCATCATGACCTCCATGCCAGTTGTCTTCCCCACCCTGCCTGGGCAGCAGACCATACTTTGCATGTCTCCTTCCCCACTTGCTCCCCAAACACCTGCAGGGGAGGCACCAGGCACAGAGTTGCTAATACCCATCAGCTCTACAATCCTTCGGACTCAGCTAATTGCCTGGGCTAGAGCACTTGCACAGTCTTTCTGAGGCCTGCTGAGAGCTGAAAGCTGTGCCTTTGTGTCTTTATTGGATTTCTTGGTTATGGTACTCGTGATGGATGGTGTGGAAACAGAGGGGAACGAGTGGCAGATCAAGGGATGAATCAAAGCAGACAGCTTTAAAGCAGCCCAGCCTGGTCCCACAGCTTTCCTCTTTGTCCCATTGGTTGGGGGTGGAGTAGAGGCACCCTCTCTGGCATCTGTTAGGGTCTAAGTAGGGACCCAAACACTAGGCTGAGTTCTTAAAGGTGCAGGTGCAGCAGCTGCCAGGCATGCGTGCACTAGCGTGGGGGATTTCTCCAGGCTTCAAAGGGCTGCCACGCTGCACTTGCTGGCTAGGGCCCTCTCATTTTCCTCATTATTTCCTGAGCAGAACGGCAGGAACTAGAGCAAGCATTGATTAGTTCTGATTTAATTGGGACTCTGGGAACAGGCTCTCATTTCTTTGGGCTAATTGGAACTTTTCTGTTTTGGGGGGTTCTGCTGTCCGAGCTGCTTGTCAGTCACCTCCTGTGGTTGCCCTGGGAGGGCCTGTGGGGACAGATTTGTAAATCTAACTGGTTTCTTTCTACCCTCCTTACTCAGCCCCAAGCCCCCTAACTTTTGGTGGACATTCTTAATCTGGAGCTATTGCGAACCTAGCTTGACTTCACCAACTGCTTATTGCAAACTCATTGCAGGGTGGAGAAATGGGGATCACAGGGCACCATCACTTTGCCGTTTCAGAGGCACAGGCAGCCACATCATGGTGGCATTTCTGAGAGTGGAGAGTGGTAAGCTAGGCAGCATTATGGATTCTGTGGCCCAGTAGCCTGGCTGAGCTCAGTGCTCTAGAAGGGCAGAGAAGGAACCCCACCACCCCGCACCGCTGCTTTTTCTATCTCAAGAACTTTAAGCTGCATCCTTCAAATTCTTTGTCCCTGGCTCTGCTGGTAACACAGCTGTGATGACGGAGCCAGACCTCCCTTCCTGGGTTCATGGCAGTGGGCTGCCCGAGAGAGGTGAAGGAGCCTTGGACAGAGATGGTGATCTTGGGGGGCTCTACACCCTTTGGACGGGGGTGGGCAGTGCATGTGGAGGGATTTGTGATTGGCCCCTGTGGTGTGTCTTCAAGGAAAGGTGTTCTACCCATTTGGGGGCTCATGCTGTGCTCTCAGGTAGGCGTGTGGCCCTCACAGCAGTTCTTGGGTGGCCTGCCTAGAACAGCCCATCCTGTCCATTCCAGGAGCTCAGAGAAGGGTGGTGGCCAGAGAATTCTGGGCGAGGACAGCAAGCCTCTGTCAGCCGTCCTGGTAAGACTAGAGAAAGGAGGTAAGCTACTCCCTCCCAACACCCTGGTGTCTGGGTGGGCAAAACCTGCGTGGTTCTGTGACTCACAGTTATGTTGATAAATTTTCTTTTTGGGTATTTGAAATTGGACCTTTACATGTGTCAAATCGACAGGGTGGCAGAAAAATATCCTTTGTATTACTTTTCTGGCAAGGCAGACTCTCATCATGGGCAGGAACCTTTTTCTGACTTTTGCTTTGCTTCTGCTGAACTCTCTCCTGTCAGACTCATGGTGACCAGTCGCTTGGTTGTGCAAAAGTACCTGGAGACCCATTAGGGAGCTCAGCCAGCAAAGAGTGGTCCCAGCCTAGAGCTGTTCCTGTTGTGTGGAAGGGGGGTGGAGAGAGGACTCGGGGCTAGAAGAGGAAGCCATGGGGGGAGTTTGTGCATTAGGATATGTGGCAAGCAGCTGACGCGCTTTCTAGAGAGCTTCATTGCCCAAGGCCTGTTCCAGACTCATCTTTTCTGCACACACCATTTCGACTAATCAGGCAGAACCACCGCAGCCTGCTGTCCCCCCAGTGAGTCTGACCCCAACAGGTGTTTGTCTCTGTGAAATTGTTAATTATTAGAAAAATGGTCCATCTACTCCAGCTTCAAGTTTTATGCTCATAGGATAGTGGACTCTTGAGAAATCATGGCTTCACCTTTACTCACACCCATATCTTCTCTGCACAGGTTGATGGCTAACTCAATTTTCCATGTGGGTCCCTGCATCCTAACTGTCCCTGGGGCCAGGGACACCAAGAGTTGGTACTCAGCGAGCTCTTTCTGTGCTGTAGAACCTAAGATGTTGCATCAGCTGAAGTTGGTCTCCAGAGAGGATGGCTGGGCTGAAAGTACCAATTGCTAAGGGGAAACTGGTCGGGGCAGGCCTCTTATCAGTCTGTTAGAAGTTGGGGGCTATAATACACCATATGGGTGGCCCGGGAAGGCTCACAGGTACTGTGACAGCCTCTGGCAGCCAGATCCTAGCTGGAACAGTGTACACAGGGGGCTTGGATCTGTTTCTGCCTGAGTGCTGCCCGAGGGCCTGGCCTTTCCTCCCAGGAACAGTCCCTGCAGCTTCCAAAAGGAGCTGCCTTATTGGCCTGCCTCGGCAGCCATAGTCAGGATTCAGGAAATGACAGCTGTACACACCCTCCTACCCTAGTGGGTGTGCAGGCCTGCTGTCGCTCACCACCGTGGAGTGCACACACTGACGTCCGGTTGGTGGCACTGTCATTCTCGGGGGGGTTCAGGTGGACAGAGAGGGGAGGGGGCTTGTCCAGGCAGAGGTCTACCCTAGCGACAGGAGCTGGTTTGAGTCCTGGCTTTCCTCTGAACTTTGTGGTGGTTTTTAGACAAGTCCTTTTCCATTGAGAGAACTATTTTCTCTGCCTGCCTTTCATGGTGTATGAAAGTCAAGTAAGATAGTGGGATATGAGAATGTTCTTTGAGCCATGCTGTGCCAAGTATTGCCAGGTGTCATCGCCCTTCAGCCCTAAAGCACACCACCAGAATGGCTACTGAAGGCATAAGATTCTGGAATGAGAGTGGCATTTGGTGTCCCCACCCAGAGACACAGGTCAGCTGGCATCCTGAATGCTCAGTCATCACCTGTCTGCACCTGCCCAGGTCCAGCCCCATGAGTGTCCAGCAGTGACCAGTGAGATCAGCACAGAGACATGATCCACTGTCCTTCAACAGGTCGATGGGTCATTAACATACGTTTGAATGGTGTGGCCTTGAGGAAGGTGGTCTAGATAGGTGGTCTTTGCAAGCTGAAGGTCCGCATTGGGAGAGAAGTTTCCCCGAACCTAAGAGAGAATGGTGGTCTTCTGAAGCAGTGACTCATGGCAGGAGGGTGGGCATGGGAACCCACAGGAAAGGTTTTATAAAATGACATCCTCAGTGTGCCCTTCTGAGATTGTATTGGGTGGATTTCGTGGGGGCCCAGGCTGAGAACCCCAGGTGTAACCTCTAGTCCAAGACCATCTACTCTTCAGAGGAAGGGAGCCCTGGGGGAGGTCACTGAAGACAATCTTTTCTTGGGCTTCTAGGATTTGTAGAAAGGGCAGACCTGAGGGGATGTACAAGGGGTCTGGGAGAGGGGACTTTGGGCCCAAGCTAGAGGCTTCTGGGTGCACTGAGCACAGGGCCTGCAGGCTGGCAGGGATGAGATGCTCAGAGCATCATTGCACCTTGAGTGGGGCTGGGGGCCGTGTGAAGGCGGGCAGGGCCCTGATGAAGCCACAGTTGCATTTGCCACCTCAGCTGCTAGAAAACTCAAGAAGGGCTTGGGGCTGAGGAGAGAGAGGCAGAAAGCTGAGGACAGACTGTCTGGGGGGTTAGAAAAAAGGGCAGGCTTCCCTGCCACTGGCCAGCACCAGCATGGTCACCCCTGACTGTCCTTGGAGTAGCAGGGGTCCACCACTGTCCTCAAGGGTCTGGTGGGACCTGCAGGCTTCCCACGCCCTGCTCAGAGCCTGCCAAGCAAGGCTGGGCTGGGGATCCGTGTTCCACAACCAGGGAACCTTGTAGCCTACCTGGGAGGCTCTCAGGTCAGCTAGTGCCATTCCAACCCCGAGTGTTGGCAGGTCCTTGACAACTCCTAAAGAACAGAGCACTCCTTGTCCACCCATCTCCCCGTGGTGTGTCTCCCTGACACCCTGGGGATCTGCTGAAGCCCCCGGATGGGCTGGCTACATCGTGGGCACTGCCTTGGGCCGCCGTGCGGCCATGCTCCCCAGGCCAGCCACTCCCCGGCCCTCCCTGGAGGGCTCCTCTCCTTCCACAGCTTCTACTCTCCTCCCCTCTCTCCAAATGGGGCCTGCTTTTTTCCTTGGTAATTTTCCACCTACATGTAAATTCCTCCAAGCCTGGAAACCCCAGGGACATTTTGAACCTTTCAACAGTTTCGGTCCCTTTGTCAACTTGAGCAGCTGAGATGAGCCAATTTATAAGCCTGGGGGAGTTGGGATGAAAATCTGCCAGATTCGATGGTGGAGAAAAATGTGTCTAATTTAGCTCTTCTTGGAAAAAGAAGTTTCTGGGGCCTGTTTCCATCTCCCCTGGGGTTGCTGGTCTTAGCTCCGGTCTTCACCTGTCTCTTCATCCCAGGTGCTGAAAGAGAAGGTGGGAGCCTGAGGGAGCGTGTGTGCGTGTGTGCGTGTGTGCGTGTGCGCGCGCGCGTGTGTGTGTGTGTGCGTGTGTGCGTGTGCGCGCGTGTGTGTGTGTGTGTGTGTGTGAGGCCGCTGTGCTGCCAGCTGCATTCAGGGGCACTGAGAGACCCTTTCTGCTCTTTTTGCCCAGCAACTGTTGGCTGCTGCCCGAGGGGATGGCCACGGCCCAGACAGCCTCCTCTCACGCCACGGGGAGACCAGCTCTGCTCGTGGCTGGGGGAGGTCAGGGTCATTAACACCGCTGCCCTGTAAGGTGAGCTTCATAATAGGACTTCCCAACAGGCTACTTCATTTAGAAACCCCTCAGGCCTCCTCCGCTCCCCAGTGGCCCTGCCCGGCACCCTCCAGAGAGGAATCTGATGTCATTGGCTGGATGTAATGGGCTGTAACACCGGGTGAGTAACAGCAAACAGAGCTGGAAGGATGGCCCTCGGATTGCAGCATATCAGGCATGGGCCCTCAGTCCTGGACTCTGGTGGCGGCAGAGGATGGCAAGGGAGATGGAGGGGCAGGGGGTCTGGGTTCCAAATCCCCTGAGCTCTGTACCACCCCTTCTGCCATTGAAAGATGGGTAGAAGTACCCAAATAACATTGCTGTTAACCACACAATCCGGATTCTCTCAGGTCAGCTCTAGAGTTACCAAGAATGATGTGCAAGAGAGCTGGTCTGGGTGGAAGTCCATGACTTTATAAATACATTATCAAAGATGACAATGAAGGCGCCAATGGTCATCACTGAGGTGGTGTGGGTGGTGGAAACATCACTGCACTGGAAGGCCAGCTGGGACCCTCTTGCCACCACTTCCTGCACCATCTTTGGCTCAGAAAGAGCCACTGAACTGGGAACTTCTCCAGTTGGGGTGGAGTGTGTGGGGTGGCGACAGGCCATGTCTATTCTGACCTCCTCCCCGTCCATGAAGAGAGGGCAGCCAGTGGGCACTTCTGGCCACCAGGCTAGACAACCCCAGCCGGCTAATGTCAGAGCAGGGATCAAAACCAGATCTAGGGAGGCCACTCTCTGCCTTCGTCTGAGACTGGGTCTTGTTGAAATTAACCATCCTTAGAAACACAACAGATATTTCCAGGAATATCAAACTTCTCTGCTGTTCTTTCATGAATACTCTCTTGTGTCTGTGTCGTCTCTTGTTTCCCCTTGGGTTGCAGGCACTCCCTGGAGCCATGCTCTGTGGTTATACATTTCTGTGCTGTCCAGCCGGTGCCCCATGTTGATTACCGTCATCTTCTTTTTAACTTCTTTGGGAGTAGAACTGTCTCTTAAGATGGCTCTGACGTGGTGACCTGCCTATAAGCCATCGAGAGGGGGCACAGCATCTTGGGGGTGACCTCAAACTCCCTGGGAAGGATGAGGTCTAAGGCTTTGTGTTTACAGAAAAGGACAGAGGGAAGGTGTCAGGGCTGCTAGCTAGAGGCCTGGGCTTGGCTTTCTAATTGGCATCAAAGACCAGCCTGAATCCTAGCTCTGGCAGGGCTGTCGTCAGACTTGCCCCTTTTGCTTCCTGTCCCCATCTCTCTCAAGCTGGACAGTCCCTGTCTACAGAGCTTGAGCAAAAACTTCCTTGCCTGGGATCACTTGGATGGGGAATCACCACTTTTGAGTTTGAAGTACGGAGATGAAAAATCAGCTTGAATCCGCGCCTGACTGGAGTAGGGTCCTTCAGTTCTGGGTCCCAGGGAGCTTGATGGTGTAAGCTCTGTTTTTGGTCTGACAGTCTGAGTTCCACTGCTTTTGGCCATGGACAAGCTGTGTTGATGGTGCCCTAATGCTCCTGGGTCTCAGTTCTCCCTCAAATCAGGGAGAAGAAGACAGAATAGTCAGCCCAGGGAAGTTGAAAATGGAGAAGGAATACATCCCAAACACCAAGAGCAAACCTTATTTTGCCAACAGGGCTTTGACAGGAACATAGAGAGAGGGATACTCCTGGCCTTTCCCTAGAGGAGGGGGTCTCTGCCTGTAGATGTCCAGCTACACTATCCTTGCTGTCTGGCTAAGAGCTTGGTACCAGTTACTGTAAGGCAGCTGAGCCCTCAACTTTTATCTCAAGGCAGGGCAGGCCAGTCCCAGGGAGATGTGGCTTAGTACAGACTGTATGTCTAAGTCAGCTCTGGGTCCCAGGAGCTGTCTCATGACAGAGAGCATTACTGTGTGCCCACCCAGCCTGCTGCAGGGTGAGCCTGCACAGCTGTGGGTATTCTGGACTCATCCTCGAGCATGTGTGTGTGTGTGTGTGTGTGTGTGTGTGTGTGTACGCATGCACTCATGGCCAGGGAGGTCAGGAGGAAATCAGCTCTGCCATCCCAGGCCCTGGAGAGGTTGGCAAAGGTAAGGAGGCATGTGGGGAGCCTCTGGAGCCTTCTTGGAATTTGGAATCACAGGACAGAAACTCAGGGCCAGGGAGGGCCAAGCCCAGCCCAGCAGGGGTTTTCATTGAGAGGAGGACACAATTCAGGAGAAGGACTGGACAACAAAAGAGGCCCTTTGGCTCCTGGCTTGTCCCTGGCCTCTGTCAGGAACAGCCCCCCCCCCACTCTGTGGGCACACGTTCCTCATGGGGGCTAGAGTTGCTCCGTCTTCAGGTATGACCCTTGGGGGCCTGCTCTGGCCATCTTCTTGCAGGCGTCAACAGTTCTGGCCTCGCATTCCTCAGTCAAGTTGGATTCCGCTGAAGAGTTCATGTGGGTTGAGTAGCACCTATGCTCATTCTTTCTTTAGGTGCTTATTGGGCATCTACTGATCCCAGACCCTTTATACTTACATACTCAGATTGAGCAATCTTACTTCTAAGAATTTGCTATTCTTAGCCTTTGGAAAGTACTTGCAGTGTCCAGAGGATAAGGGGGCCATGAGTGGCTCTGTTACTTTGGAGAAACCAATGGAGGATGTCCCCACACTCCCCCCAAGCTAGATAACACCTCTAGGGACAGTGAGTCCAGCCCATCAGGTGACATTTACTTTGCTTTCCCACTGGGGTCCCCCAACCTGCTCTTAGACACCTCCAGTGATGGAACACTCAGACTTACTGATATCCAGCCTGGTTAATCTCTGAGCCCTTCTCCCTAGTCCTGAAATGAACAGGGGTCCACTGCTCCAGTCCCTGGGTTGGAACTTTTGTGCAACTCTCCCTTCTCCTAAGTTACCTTTTGTTGTTATCATAAAAAAAATTTTTTTTGACATAGGAAAAGTACATTTCCCTCCCACTCTGGTGCTCACCAGACTCCCTCACTTCCACAGTTCCTGATATTCTCTTGCAGAGAACATCCATGCATTTGCACGTCCAGAATACAAATGTGTCCTTTTCCCACCTGCACAGGGGCATACTGCATAGGGCTTTTTGCCTAATTCCCCTCAGCCCCTGGCTTACTTAACAATAAAGGTTATGGTAGTTGGTAGTATTACATTGAAATGTTCCTAGTTTATTCCAATCATTGTAGAGTTCTCCTGGATGGGTGTACCTTCACTGAATTGGTCCTTCATTTATATGCATCTGAGTTGGTCCTTTTTTTTGTTATTTCTAAATAATGTTTAAGCAAACACCCTTGTGCATTCATCTCTGCACTTATGTGTGAGTATACCTGTGAGACAAATTTATCAATTAATTTAGTCAATGAATATTTGCTGAGGAATTCCTACATGCCAAGCACTTTTCTAAGAGCTAAGAATGCAACAAAATCTTAGGAGTAAAATTGCTCGGAGTATATACATTTTTAATGCCAGTAGATATTCCCAAATAGTCCTCCAAAAAAGGCATTTTCTACCAATTTTTGCTACTATCAACAATGTAATTGAGCTCCTAGTCTCCATACCTTTGCCAAGATAATAAAACATCAATCTTTTTTATCCTTGCTAATCTGATAGATGAAATCCCACTGTGGTTGAAGTTTGCGCTAGCCTTGTTATGAGGGGCGTTGGACATGGCAATGTTCCTTGAGTTACCGTGTTCAGGAGTTGTTCAGGAATTGGTGGGCTTTCCTGTGTAAAGCATTGTCGGGGTTTCTAGCCTCTCTCCCGCCAGTCCTGCTCGCCGTCAGGATTACAAGCTCTTTCTGTGACCCTCCGAGCCAGTGGAGGGAAAGGAAGGGAGGGAGAGGCACGCCCGACAAGGCAGAGCAAGGGAGGTAAGAGCCGACTGTCTGCCCGTTCCGCAGCCTCCGCTGTCCCCGGAGACAATCAGATGCGACAGGGAGCTCAGTGAAGCAGGAACTCATTTATTGGGGCTCAGAACACGGAATATATAGGGTGTGGTCTCTTCTGATCAGTCACACCCCACGCTAACAAGGCGACTTTCAATTTTCCAATCACGCACAGAGTTGTGCGCATGCGCAGCCATCTCTGACGTAGGAGTGGACCAGAGTGGGCGCAGCTGAAACCCAGAGGGCTCTCAGCGGCCACCCCCGTGGCATGGCTGATATTCAAGGGCAGTTCTCAGCGGCCATCTTTGTGGTGCAGTTGAGATTCAAAGGTAGTTCCCCACAAAGCATCATCAGGGAGTTTCCTTGTTGGGACAGTAAGGAGTCTGCTCTCCAAAGTGACGTGCTCTACCTTCACTTTCCTCAGCTCCATTCCCTCCTGCCCTGCATCCGACCCTTTGTGTCATCTTTGCCCGTCTCTAGCATCAGGGCATCTAGGCGCATGCCGTGCACCTATTTTGGTATTTCTCAGAATGTGGCAGGTGAAAGGTTGGCAGGTGGGATTGACAAGAGCCAGTGGGGGCCCTGCCATTCTCCTGGTCCAGCCTCAGGAAAGCCCGCCAGCCTGGTTTGGTGGGAAAACTGCCCTTCCTCTTCCGGGCCTGTTCCAGGGCTCCCTGTTCACCACATTGCAGCACTCCTTTGCTCCACACATTTCTAAGCTCTCAGCCTTTTCCCTCCCTTCCCCCCACCACACATCCTTTCTTGTAGCTCTCCCAACTTTCCTCTGGGCCTTGGCCCTCGGTCACCCCGGTGAGTCCCCACAACTGCCCCTTCCTAAATCATCAGCTTGCATCCCTCGCCTCCCCCAGCTTCCTCCTCATTTCTTCTGCACCAGGCAAACTTACCAGACCTGCCACCTCTTCCCCAGCAGCCCTGACTCAGTGTCAGACCCCTGTTCTATGCCCTGGGCTGGCGCACACCCCTTCCCCTGGCCCTGCTAAAGCCCTAGGCTTGGCTTCTGCCGCCAAAGCTGTCTGAGCCCTGGCAGCTGCAGCTGCCTCTATCTCTTCTCGGCCTTTGTCTTCCAGCTCTGCAGCAGCTCGTTCTCTCGGGACCCCGCGCTTCCTAGCTTTCTTCCTTGCCGTCTCCCTCTCCCCTCCCCTCTTCTCTTCCCTCCCTCCCACCCTTCTTCCTCACTACTTTTTTTGTTAAACATATTCAGGTTAAAAAGTGAGTCAACTTAAGACAAATAATAAATGAAAACCCTGGCATGTAGGAATGGCAAAAAGCAATAAAGATCACATGCAAATGACTGATGATTGGAAAGAGTGCTGACTTGCCCTGTTAACCTGGGCGAAGAAAGCACCTTATACACTCTTCAAGGCAGCTGCACATTCCATTGTCAACCCTGGTGATGGTTATAACTTGGGTACAGGGCAAACTCTTCTGGATTGGCTGCCAGCTTACACTGAAGCAATAATACCATGTGGCTATCATTTATAGAGCTCTTACTATATACCAGATGCTCTGCCAAATTATTTTCCTGCATTACCTCTTAAATCCTCACAATAGCCCTATGAGGTACATACCATTATCACCATCATTTTTCAGTTAGAGATACTGAGGCACAGAGAAGCTAGGTAATTTTGCTAAGGTCCTACAACATAGGACTCTTGAGGCCTGGCTGGTAACTGCTATTTCCTACTCCTCCCCAGCTGGAAAAGAGCATGACTCACTCAGGGGCAGATTTGTGGGTTGTGATGGGAACTGGGGCTTCACTGTCCCATTTAGACTGAAATACAAACCTTCACTAAGGTACTCAAAGAAAAGCCATCGGAGTTTGATCTGTGTTTCCCCTTGGCTAGGGCTGAAGTGGGTGGTTCATGGAGGACCGTGCTCAGAGATGAAGCCCCTCCACTCCCATCATCAGCCCTACTCTTCCTCTGACTCTTCTGCTCTCCAAGCTCTTTGAGGGCAGGGCCATTCCTGGTATTTCTCTGTGTGCCAAACAAATGCCTGCTCTGTGCCATCTGTTAAATGAAAACAATACAAAATGCACTGGAAACAAAATTAGTGGAAGCAGTACGTGAGCAGAGGGAGAAGAAAAGTTTTGATTGGGATGCGTAAGAAAACATCCCAGCAGCCTTGAGGAGAGTAAGCTCAGAAGAAACCAGGCAGGAACCAAGCACAAGTCTCTGACAAGGCGGGCACTTGTAGAGGTGTTGATGACAGAACCAGATGGAAGAAGTAACTGGTGATGGCAGAGGACTTGTCTGTCTGTTGTTCAATATAGTGACACATTGAACACAATCAACACGCAGAACACAATCAACAGAATGGTCTCAAGCCCATACGTCATGAAATCCTTTTCACTAAAAGTTGATGATAATGTCTCAGTCTGACAGAGGACATAAGGTCAGTGCAACGTGTGTATATTTCAAGTGGAAAATGACAATCTGCTCTTTGCACAAAATGGATAGAGCTTCTCATGGAAATTGTATGGAATATGCAAGAACTCTGCCAAATGATGGACTTGGCAAAAATTTGCCTTTTCTGAGAATTAGGTGATTTGAGGGTTTCTCTTTGGTTCCTGGGTGTGTCACACACGTGCCTGCGTTGATCTGAATGTGGAGGACCATGTGACATGGGGCTCTTATTTTCTCACTGGCTCTGTCTTCCCCTCTACATCTTCGGTCAAATTCATCTCTCCTGTTTTCTTTTCTTTTCCTCCACTTATTCTCCCCTCTTGTCTCTCTTCTCTCTGTATTTGATTCAAAGAGACTATGAAGAGAAAATACATTTCATTGGTAGAATTTTAATGAATGGGTGGCAATTTCCATTCATAGATTTTATTTTTTCCCTAGGAAACTGTTTAGATGCAAATTGCAATAAAAATGATTCTTTCATATAGTAAAATGCAGGAAATCAATGTTTATCATGGAAATCAACTGTAAATATTACATGAGTGATTTTTATCATCAAAAATATTAATATATAATTACACATGTTGAAAATAAGATCATTAAAAAGGACAATAGCTTAAAAAAAATTCTTTGTGGAATGCCCTGTTTCTCTGTGCTTATTTCTTCGTTTTTCTTAAAGCATACTCTATTTCTTTCAGCTTCGTCAACCCCATTGGTGATTCTTCCCACTTCTGAGAATTCTTCCAAGCTCCTTTTCTCCTAAAATCTTTTAAATCTTTCAGTCCAGCTACTAGCTAAGAGCCAGTAAGCAAAGCTGTGCATTGTTGAAGTTAACCATCCCAAGCAGGCTGACCGATTCTTCCTTCCAGGTCGGCAGCACCCCTCCGCCTTTGTGGGTGTCTGCGCACTTACCTAAGAATTTCCTCCAGTGAAAACACAGTGATTTGGGACAGAGTTTCATCTTTGGGGACTGGACCTTCCAGTTTGCTTTTCTCTGACCCCCATCAAGGTGCGCTTGCTGCCCCTTCCTATCCGTCTGCAGAGCCTGAATGGGAACTAAAGTACCGAACAGCCAATGCCCTCCCCTCCGAGGACTTTCTGCAGCACTGGGGGCAATGGCTTTGCCACCCAGAGAGCTGATAGCACCAGGACCCACACCAACCGGACAAGCACACACCCACTTCTTTCTGACCCAGGAGGAGGAGGCGGGCGTGGCTGCCCCTGGGCCTCCTACGGGTCGGTGGCCTCCATCTCCTCCCTAGTCTGGCTTCTCCAAGTGGCCTCTGCAGGCCTGTCTCCACAGTCCGCTTTCTTGCCTGGGGCTTCCCTCTGGGCCACAAAGGGCTCTGTAGACAGACACTGTGCGCTGTTTGCCAACACGGGGGCCGGGTACACGGCGCGGGCGGGGGAGAAGCCATCTGCTCTCTCCTTTCACACAGACCTTTGCTTTCTCCCTTTCACGCTGCCCCTCACTCTCTGTCTTTGAACATGCACACAAAAATTAAAAAGCAGTTGCTAATTAGAGCAAGAGAATGAGAGTGAGCCAGGAAGAGGGACACAGCGGAGAGGCCAGCTCCTGTGCTAGTCAGCCGGCTTTGAAGAGCCAGCAAGGCGAGGACCAGGGGGACCCTGAAGGGGCTTGGGCGGGGGTGGGGGAGAGTCTGACGAAATAAGCGACAAAGCTGCATCTTCAAAATGGCAAAGAGAGGCTTTGTCATAACCTCACATCATAAAAGGGGAGAAAATAAGAAATGACAGAGTTTCTGGAAAGCTCTTGCTGCCGGAGTCCACCTACCCTAACTTATCTTTTTCACTCCCTCAATAGCCCAGTAAACAATAGCCTCTGTGGGGGCTGTTTAAGTGTATCTTTTAATGGGCGGTTTCTGTTCAGGCCGATAGAGAGTGGGAGGTCGCTGGTTCTCCGCGCAGCAGGGCTGGCTGGGAGGGGAGCTTCCCCACGCAGGAGCAGCTGGGGTATCAGCTGGGAAAATAGCCCCTTACAAATCCGTCTTCCTGTCAGGGCTTTTTTCCACCCTATCCTGCTCTTGGTTGACTGGGCGACTTCTTTCCCCAGCCCTGTGTCATTAAATTCGCCCGGAGCAGCCCTATGCCTGGTGCCGAAGAGCTGACTTCTCTGGGTGAGGCTGGGAGACAGGAGCCGGTTATAGGCGGGCCCTGCTCTGGCGCTGCGATCTTCGAACCTACTTCATGCTCACAGGAGGCTCTGGACACCAAGGCAGCCGGGGCAGGAGGCATCGGCTTAGCGGTTCTCCTGCGGCTTAGAGGGAACTCGGAGCCTCCCCCTGCTTCAGGTAGCCAGGCTCACTCTGAAGGCTGGAGGTGCCCAAGAGGACTGGCTTCGGCGGCTATCAGTCATGAGGAGGGAGGGTTTCCCTGATGACTTGGCCTGTCTAGAGATGCACTTGTTCTGGCGTAAGGAGAGAGGATTGATGACGCAAATACGTTAAGGTTTTGATATAAGTGTCCTGTGCGTTGAAAAAGTGAGGTACTTTTGTGATTTATTGTGAATGTAAACAAATGAAAATGAGAACAGTGGAAGCCTCATCGCATTGGTACTAGTCAGGGAAGAAGAAAGGAAAAGGAAAGAAAGGATTATAATTAATTCGTTATTTTCCACTTGAGGCTGTTTAAGGTGATGCCTACATGTGAGAAGAGAGAAGCAGCCCATTGGAATCTGTTGGCACAATTCTCTGGTTCTGGGATGAGATCTTAAAATGAGCTTTTCAGGAGGCCATACTCAGTGGACCTGCCTCTAGTACACAGATGGGCGTCCCTGGGAGCTCAGGACACCTGTCTTAGCCCTGCCCAAAGACTCCTCTAGAAAAGAAGGGCATGAGTCCATCACCTTGCAGCTAAGCTAAGAACAAAGCTTTTGAGGAACCACCTGTAGGTGGGTTGGATGTTAAAGAGTGCTGGTGGCACACAGGCTCGGTGGTTCCATCCTGGCTCCGTGCGTTTCTTCAGAACGACTTCTCTGGGCCCCGGGTTGCTGGGAAGACCCTAGGAGACTCTGCCTGTGTGGAACTCAGCAGAGATCTTGGCGCCTTACAGGGGTTCAAAATGGATATTGATATGATCAACATTTTTATTGTTAAATAAGTGAGAAGATAATTTTCTATCTATATTTGGTGCTGGTTCTCTGAGATACATGAGAACTGTGGAAAGAATGTGGTAAATTTGCAGAGATCCAGCAAATATCAGTAAGGCTTAGAAAACATGGTCTGGGTCATGAGTATATCAGATAGGTTAAAATAGAGTCTTTGAAGAGTAGAAGGCACCCATGTAGTCATAAATGGGTATGAGTTTATCCAGTTTGTCTTTGCAAGATTAAATTCTTTTTAAAATCATTTTTCATTTTTTATGACTTATAAGTTTCATTTTTAAAAACCATCATAATCATACAGAAAATTTGACTTCTTTTGGTGGACAGTTGAATGAATTTTAATACATGCCTAGATTTGTGTCACCACCATAAAAATCAGGATACAAAAGAGCTGCCTTATGCAACCCCTTTACAGTCACTGTCTCGTTCCACCCTAATGAAATTCATTGGAGCTGTTGTGCGCACCAGTAGTTCATTCCTTTTTATTGCTGAGTAGTATTCCATTGTGTGGCTCACATAGATTGTTCATCCATTCACCTACTGAGAACATTTGTTTTGTTCCTAATTTTTGGTGATGATAAAGAGTTGCTATAAATGTTCATGTACAAGTTTTTTTGTAGACATAACATTTTCATTTCTCTAGGTTAAATACCCAGGAGATGGATTGTTGGGTCATATAGAAATTGTTTTGTTTAACTACCAGGTTGATTTTCAGAGTGGCTGTATCATTTCTTATTTCCGTGAACAATTACTCTGCATTCTTGTTAGCACTTGGTGTTATCATTTCTTATTTTAGCCATTCTATTAGGTGTGCCTGGCTATTTCATGGTGGTTTTAATTTGCCTTCCTTTGGTAAGTACTGATGTTGAATATCTTTCATATGCTTATTTGCCATCTGTGTATACTCTTTGATGAAGTGTCTATTCAGGATGTTTGCTTGAGTTTTAATTAGGTTGTTTGTTTTCTTACTATTGAATTTTGAGATTTCTTTATATATTTTGGACACCTTCTTGTTGAATACGGGATTTACAAATATTTTCCTCCAGTCTATAAGTTGTCTCTTATGATGTCTTTCACAAAGAAAATATTTTAAATTTTGATAAAATCCAGTTTCATAACATTTTTTAATTAAAGATTTTATTTTTTAAAGCAGTTTTAGCTTCACAGCAAAAATTAGAGGGTGACACAGAGTTTCTGCATTTGTCCATTGCCCCCACATGTGCATAACCTTCTCCATTTTCGATATCCCTCACCACAGTGGTGCATTTGTTACAACTGCTGAATCACCCTGGCATGTCATTATCCCTCAAGTCCATAGCTTACATTAGGGCTCACTCTTGATGTCGTACAGCCTATGGGTTTGGACAATGTGTAGTGACGTGTATTCCACCATTACAGTTTCCAACACAGTGTTTTCTCTGCCTTTAAAAATCCTCGGTGCTCTGCCAACTCACCCCTCCCAATCCCTTAACCCCTGGAAATCCCTCAATCTTTTTACTGTCTCCATAGTTTTGCCTTTTCCAGAATGTTGTACAGCTGCAATCCTAGAGTAGATAGCCTTTTCAGATGGGCTTTTTTCACTTAGTTAATGAGCTTTAAGTTTCCTCCACGTCTTTTCATGGCTTGACAGCTCATTTCTTTTTAGAGATGAATAATATTCCATTGTCTGGAGAACTTAGCCATTGTTTTTCAGTTTATCCAACCAATTATTTTTTCAGTTGATCCAGGTTATAAATCATGCCTTTGGTGTGATGTTCAGTGATTCTTTGCCTAATCCCAGGTCACAAAGATTTTCTCCTAATGTTACCTCCTCAAAATTGCATAGTTTTATGTTTACATTCAGGTCTGTGATCCATTTTGAGTTAGCTTTCATTTAAGGTATGATGTTCAGATTGAGGTTCTTTTTATTATTATTCTGCTTATGATTCCAGTTGTTCTAACCCCAGAGAGCTGTGTGCATGGTTCCCGCAGCTCCTCTGTGCCTTTGCTTGAATATTACTTTCTCAGTGACCCCTATCCCTACGGCCCTACTCACAGTGTAGACCACCCTCAACAGCCCTCCAATCTCCCCTACCTGGCTTTATTTCTCTCAATAGCCCTTGTCGTGTCTAACATAGTGTACAGTTTCCTTGTCAAGTCCATGTATTATCTGCCTCTCCGCTCTAGAATGTAGGCTGCCTGAGGGCAGGGATATTTGAATGTGTGTGGGCTGTGGAAGGGGCCTGCTTGTGAAATGATGTACCTGAGTGACTGATAAATATCGGATCCACCGAGAGTCTGGGTCACCTGGGACAGAGGCAAGGGGTGGCTGGCCGAAGCAGCAGCACAGGAGAGCCAGCCACGGTCCCCAGGCCAAACAGGCTTGCCAAAGTTAATGCTCCCCTCTGGAGCCTCCTCTCACCAACCTGGGGCCCGCCCCCACCCCCCGGCCCCCTGTATTGTCTGAGGCAAATAAGAACTTAAGCAATGAAACCATTTTCCCTCTGAGTCTTAAAGTATTTGTTCCTTGAAACTTAAGCTTTATCCCTTTTTCACCCTTGTACCCCTTGAAAGAAATAAAGTGCTCTAATGCCCTGGGAAAATTATCTTAAATTCTAATCAGCCCTCAATCCTGGGTGTAAGAAGCGACTCAGAGATGAGGTGGTTGGCAGGGGTGGGGGGTGGGAGGACGCGGGAAAGCTGTTTAGGCGTCGGATTCAGCTAGAATGGGGGCTTTCAAGTGGCTACTAGTACTTCAGTTCTAGTGAGGAGGCTTAATTTATCGAGTGGGAGGCCCAGGGAATCCAAGAAGCAAATAGTGGGAAGATATAGAGAGGCCAAAAGAATGGAAGGCAGATTAAATAAACTGGGGTGTGGGGCTTAGTGGATTCTTGAACCCACCTCTGCATTCTGTCCCTACCCTGAGTTCCAGCATCGCTCTGCCCTCGGCCGCTCTGGCGGCAGGCGGCATGCGTGCCTGACTTTGTGTCTCCTCGGGTCTGCTCTGGAATTTCTTCATGGGGTGGCTTGGGGGCAATAGGGTAGTTGGCTGAGTGGGGTCAGAGCTGGCCGGGCACTTGAAGGCTGCGTTTCAACAGCAAGCACTCTGTTCTTAAAATGAACATTAATTTGGAGTCGGAGGGGCCCTGGTGGGAACAGGATGGCAGGGCTGCCAGTGTCCATTGGGTCCTGGCTGGTGAGAAGCATTTAAAGAAGGAGCAGGTCCTTCCCCTGCAGGGGAACTGGCTCCCCTAGACGGTGCCCACCTCCTGCCCCTGGGTGTCACCCTGCAGGTCCAGGGGATCCTGGCAAGATGCCCTCGGCTCAGCTGCCCTGCTCTTTGGTGATCTCTGAACAGCGCAGGCTCCTGGCCTGTTTGGAATCTGGTCACATACGGTGTTTGTTCCCAGAAAAGCAAACCCACGTTGTCTCTTATTTCTGTCTTGATTCTCCCACTGGATGGACCAGGTTGGCTGGTTTTCCCTTTTGATAAATTTGTTTCAGTTCAGTGGGAGGAGCTGCTGATTTTGGGTCACCAGATCTCGGAGGGTGGGGGAACCCACCCTGTAATACTTCTTAAATTACACTTTAATGAGGATGCCCGTTAACACCAGTAATAATTCATGGAAAAGAAGCCCAAGCAGAGCTCCTTGAAACGTCTTCCTTTGTCTTTAAAAAAAAAAAGTGTTACCAGCTTAAATGGAGGTCTTAATTACAGAACAGAAACAGAAGGTAGCAGAGCCTGGGAACTGCCTCTCGCCTTGGCCGCGTCTACCTGCCCTGGCTCCTCTTGGGAGACCCGCTCCAGGAGAGGCTGCCTCCCTCCCCAGCCCCCCTCCCTCCCTGGAGATGGGACCCCCCTGCCGTGCCTGGGACAGCCCTGCTGTGTTGGGGAGGGCGGGCTCCGACCGACGTGGGTCCCCGTGCCCCTGTGGATCCAGGCCCGGCCTCAGCCACATGCCCTGTCTCTCGGGGACCTGGGCTGACTGCTCCCGTGCTCCTCCAGCCCTGTGGGTGCTCTCCTCCATCCACAGAGGCATTTGGGGTCAGGTTCAGAGGGCAAAGGAATCTGATGCCTGACTGAGCTGGGAGATGCTGATAACAGCCACTGTCCTTCCTTGGTGCGGGCCTTCCTTTGAAGGCCCTGTTTCTTGGGGGGTTGGGGCTCTTAGAACTTCCTTGGTGTGTCCGTCTGCAGAGGCCCCAGGGCATCCCCTGTGAGCATCTGCGTGTCCTGACCCCCAGGTCCGCAGCTTGTTCCAAGGCCAGACGCATAGCAAAAGGACTCCTTCATACTGACCGGCCCTTTGCCTTCCCCAGGGGGCAGGTCAGGGGGAACCTGATGGTGAAGCGCAGGGGTGGCCAAGGCTCACAGCCCCAGCAAGGCCTGGCTCAAGCTGATGGAGAGACTGCCCGCGTCTTCATTACAGAGGAGCCCACGGCAGGTCTGGCTGGAGGAGGGGAGCGGAGCAGGAGCTCTCCTTGTCTGTATTCCGGTCTTTCGAAAGGAGTTGTCTGAGCAGAATTCAAATGCCCTGGAGTGACAGGAGTGCATGGGTTGGGGGTTGCCAGGGAGCGTGAGGAGAGAACGTTTCTGGAATACTGAATCCTGAGGAAAACGCCGCAGCTCTGGCTCCTGAGGGCTGAGTTAGAGAGCACGTCTTATCTCTTTAGCTGGACTCTTGTCCGCTTCAGAGAAACACAGAAGCATGTTTGCGGGAGGGATGTTCTGGAAGGCCAGTGGCAAGGCGGTGGAGGGGACGGTCTTCAGAGAGTGCTGCCCTAGTGATGTAGAGCTGCGTCTGTGCTGAGGGCATGTCCTGCATCCCTGTTTTTACCACTGGAAACCCTGGCATATGCGATGGTCTCTAACCAAACCCTACCCCAGTACTCTGGGTTCACCCCTGTCTCCAGATATAACTTTCTAAATCCAGGACTGGGCCAGTCATCCCTAGGCCAAAAACTCTTACAACTCCTGTTGGTGTGAGAACACGTTCTCAGGTTAGCATTCAAGAGGGCACACAAACACACACGTCACAGGCTCCCAGTCCCGCTGGGCTAGTATAGACCCTGGGGTCACACCACCTGGGTTTGATCTCTGTCGCCACCACCTACTAGCTGTATGACCTTGAGTAGGTTACTTTACCTCTCTGTGCCTCAGTTTCCTCCACTGTAAAATGGGCATGAGAGTAACTTTCTCCCTAGGATGGTTTGATAACTGAATGAATTAATGCTTGCCACATACCCAGGACCCCGCTGGCTCTCAGAGAGCATTCAGTATGTATTAGCTGCTGCTGTCATTTTCCAACTCTCCCACATAGCATGCTGGCAACCCTCCCCCTTCAACTCCACCAGTTCAAATTTTGAATCTCATCAACCCTTTCAAGCCTGCCTGAATGTCCATCTTCTATTAAGAGCTTTTGATTGCCTGCTCCAGTTGATAAGTGGACTCAATAATTGACTTTTAGTTCATACCTGTCTCACAGTACGTTGCTCGTCTGGTCCCCTGTCCTCTTTGCTCCTTTGCCCTGCAGGTGTTGCAGGCAGACTGTAAGCCCTGGATGGTCACGGCCCCCCTTTTTTTTAATGTAAACTATTTATTTATTAAATAAGGTATCATTGATATATAATCTTATGAAGGTTTCACATAAGCAACATTGTGGTCACAACATTCACCCATATTATCAAGTCCCCCACCCCCACCCCATTGCAGTCGCTCTCCATCAGCATAGTGAGAGGCTACAGAGTCATTACTTCTCCATGCTATACAGCCTTCCTGGTGACCTACCTATATTATGAGTGCTTATTTTAATGCCCCTTAATCTCTTTCTCCCTCCCTCATAATTTAACTTTTAATCTCACAATAACCTTATTTTGCAGATGCAGAAACTGAAACATTGCAACTAAAGTAACTTGCTCAACAGAAAGCTAAATACTAGGTAACAGAAAGAGATGAGATTCCCACAGGTCTTCTGACTCCAGAGCCTACACCCTTAACTTCAGTGCTCAAATAGCAATGATCAGGAAACAGGACAAAATTATAATTATTTTTAGCTGTTATGATTGTTTACAAAAGAGAAAATATCAATTAAAAAATTTAGAAATATTGAGTTCAGAAAAGTAGCTGATTACAAGGAAATGAGATTTAAAAAGTTTTCCTTCATACACACACAAAAGCAATTAGAGAGAATAGTAGGATTTATCAGTTACACCTCAATAAAGCTGAGAAAAAGTTGGCCTTCTTAAAAAAAAGAAGAAAGTATAGTAGATAAAAGATTCTGTTCACAGTGGCAGTCTATTCATGAAAAATCATCCGAAACCCCATTACAGTCACTGTCCATCAGCGTAGTGAGATGCTATAGAATCACTACTTGTCTTCTCTGAGTTGTACAGCCCTCCCCGTGCCCCCCCAACATTATGTCTGCTAATCGTAATGCCCCTTTTACCCTCTTATCCTTCCCTTCCTACCCATCTTCCTCAGTCCCTTTCCCTTTGGTAACTATTAGACCGTTCTTGGGTTCGGTGAGTCTGCTGCTGTTTTTTCTTTCAGTTTTTTCTTTGCTCTTATGCTCCTCATATGAGTGAAATCATTTGATACTTGTCTTTTTGCAACTGGCTTATTTCAATGAGCATAATACCCTCTAGATACGTCCATGTTGCTGCAAATGGTAGGATTTGTTTTCTTCTTATGGCTGAATAATATTCCATTGTGTATATGTACCACATCTTCTTTATTCATTCATCTACTGATGGACACTTAGGTAGCTTCCATTTCTTGGCTATTGTAAATAGTGCTGTGATAAACATAGGGGTGCATATGTCTTTTTCAAACTGGGCTGCTGCATTCTTAGGGTAAATTCCTAGGAGTGGGATTCCTGGGTCAAATGGTATTTTGAGGTTTTTGAGGAACCTCCATACTGCTTTCCACAATGGTTGAACTAATTTGCATTCGCACCAGCAGTGTAGAAGGGTTGCCTTTTCTCCACATACTCGCCAACATTTGTTGTTTGTGTTTTGGATGTTGGCCATCCTCACTGGTGTGAGGTGATATCTCATTGTGGTTTTAATTTGCATTTCTCTGATGATTAGTGATGTGGAGCATCTTTTCATTGGCCATCTGAATTTCTTCTTTGGAGAAGTGTCTATTCATGTCCTCTGCCCATTTCTTAATTGGATTATTTGTTTTTTGTTTGTTGAGTGCATGAGTTCTTTATATATTTTGGATGTCAACCCCTTATCGGATACGTCATTTATGAATATATTCTCCCATAGTGTAGGATGTCTTTTTGTTCTACTGATGGTGTCCTTTGCTGTACAGAAGGTTTGCAGCTTGATATAGTCCCACTTGTTCATTTTTGCTTTTGTTTCCCTTGCCCAGGGAGATATTTTCATGAAGAAGTCACTCATGTTTATGTCCAAGAGATTTTTGCTTATGTTTTTTTCTAAGAGTTTTATGGTTTCATGACTTACATTCAGATCTTTGATCCATTTTGAGTTGACTTTTTTGTATGGGGTTAGATAGTAGTCCAGTTTCATTCTCTTACATGTAGCTGTCCAGTTTTGCCAACACCAGCTGCTAAAGAGGCTGTCATCTCCCCATTGTATATCCAAGGCTCCTTTATCATATATTAATTGACCATATATGTTTGGATTTTCTATTCTGTTCCACTGGTCTGTGGGTCTGTTTTTGTGCCAATACCAAATTGTCTTGATTACTGTGGCTTTGTAGTAGAACTTGAAGTCAGGGAGCATAATTCCCCCTGTTTTATTCCTTCTTTTCAATATTGCTTAAGCTATTCAGGGTCTTTTGTGGTTCCATATGAATTTTAGAATTATTTGTTCCAGTTCATTGAAGAAAGCTGTTGGTATTTTGATAGGGATTGCTTTGAATCTGTAGATTGCTTTAGGTAGTATAGCCATTTTGACAATATTTATTCTTCCTAGCCAAGAGCATGGGATGAATTTCTATTTGTTAGTGTCCTCTTTAATTTCTCTTAGAAGTGTCTTGTAGTTTTCAGGGTATGGGTCTTTCATTTCCTTCGTTAGATTTATTCCTAGGTATTTTATTCTTTTTGATGCAATTGTGAATGGAATTGTTTTCCTGATTTCTTTTTCTGTTAGTTCATCGTTAGTGTATAGGAAAGCAACAGATTTCTGTGTGTTAATTTTGTATCCTGCAATTTTGCTGAATTCAGATATTAGTTCTAGTAGTTTTGGAGTGGAGTCTTTAGGGTTTTTTATGTACAATATCGTGTCGTCTGCAAATAGTGACACTTTTTCTTCTTTACCAATCTGGATGCCTTGTATTTCTTTGTTTTGTCTGATTGCCATGACTAGGACCTCCAGTACTATGTTGAATAACAGTGGAGAGAGTGGGCATCCCTGTCTTGTTCCCGATCTTAGATGAAGAGCTTTCACCTTCTCGCTGTTAAGTATGATGTTAGCTGTGGGTTTGTCATATATGGCCTTTATGATGTTGAGGTACTTGCCCTCTATGCCCATTTTGCTGAGAGTTTTTATCATGAATGGATGTTCAATTTTGTCAAATGCTTTTTCAGAATCTGTGGAGATGATCATGTGGTTGTTGTTCTTCTTTTTGTTGATGTGGTGGATGATGTTGATGGATTTTCGAATGTTGTACCATCCTTGCATCCCTGGGATGAATCCCACTTGATCATGGTGTATGATCCTCTTGATGTATTTTTGAATTCGATTTCCTAATTCGATTCTGTTGAGTATTTTTGCATCTACGTTCATCAGGGATATTGGTCTGTAATTTTCTTTTTTGGTGAGGTCTTTGCCCGGTTTTGGTATTAGAGTGATGCTGGCTTCATAGAATGCGTTTGGAAGTATTCCGTCCTGTTCTATTTTTTGGAAAACTTTAGTAGAATGGGTATTATTTCTTCTCTATATGTCTGGTAGAATTCAGAGGTGAATCCATCTGGCCTGGGGGTTTTGTTCTTGGGTCGTTTTTTGATTACCAAATCAATTTCATTGCTGGTTATTGGTCTTTTTAGGTTTTCTGTTTCTTGCTTGGTCAGTCTTGGAAGGTTGTATTTTTCTAAGAAGTTATCCATTTCTCCTAGGTTTTCCAGCTTGTTAGCATATAGATTTTCATAGTGTTCTCTTATAATTCTTTGTATTTCTGTGGGGTCCATCGTTATTTTTCCTTTCTCGTTCTGATTCTGTTTATGTGTGTAGATTCTCTTCTTCTCTTAATAAGTCTGGCTAGGGGTTTATCAATTTTGTTTATTTTTTCAAAGAACCAGCTCTTGGTTTCATTGATTTTTTTCTATTGTTTTATTCTTCTCAATTTTATTTATTTCTTCTCTGATCTTTATTACGTCCCTCCTTCTGGTGAGTTTGGGCCTCATTTGTTCTTCTTTTTCCAATTTCAGTAATTGTGTCTTTACACTATTCATTTGGGATTGTTCTTCTTTCTTTAAATAGACCTGGATTGCAGTATACTTTCCTCTTAGAACTGGCTTTGCTGCATCCCAGAGAAGTTGTGGCTTTGTCTTACTGTTGTCATTAGTCTCCATATATTGTTTGATCTCTGTTTTAATTTAGCCATTTATCCATTGATTATTTAGGAGCATGTTGTTAAGTCTCCATGTATTTGTGAGCCTTTCTGTTTTCTTTCTAAAATTTCTTTCTAGTTTTATACTTTAGTGATCTGAGAAGTTGGTTGGTAGAATTTCAATATTGTTGAATTTACTGAGGTACTTTTTGTGGCCTAGTATGTGGTCTATTCTGGAAAATGTTCCATGTGCACTTGGAAAGAATGTGTATCCTGCTGCTTTTGGGTGTAGAGTTCTGTAGATGTCTGTTATGTCCATCTGTTCTAGTGTGTTGTTCAGTGCCTCTGTGTCTTTACTTATTTTCTATCTGGTTGATCTGTCCTTTGGAGTGAGTGGTGTGTTGAAGGCTCCTAAAATGAATGCATTGCTTTCTATTTCCCCCTTTAATTCTGTTAATATTTGTTTCATATATGCCAGCGATCCTGTGTTGGGTGCATATATATTTATAATGGTTATATCTTCTTGTTGGACTGACCCCTTTATCATTATGCAATGTCCTTCTTTGTCTGTTGCTACTTTCTTCGTTTTGAAGTCTATTTTGTCTGATACAAGTACTGCAACACCTGCTTTTTTCTCCTTGTTGTTTAGATGAAATATCTTTTTCCATCCCTTCACGTTTAGTCTGTGTATATCTTTGGGTTTGAGGTGAGTCTCTTGTAAGCAGCATATAGATGGGTCTTGCTTTTTTATCCACTCTGTTACTCTGTGTCTTTTGATTGGTGCATTCAGTCTGTTTACATTTAGGGTGATTATCCATAGATATGTACTTATTGCCATTGCTGGCTTTAGATTCATGGTTACCAAAGGTTCAAGAGTAGCTTCTTTACTATCTAACAGTCTAACTTAACTCTCTTGTTAAGCTATTATAAACACAATCTGATGGTTCTTTATTTCTCTCTCTTATTCTTATTCCTCCTCCATTCTTTATATACTAGGTGTTTTATTCTGTACTCTTTTACATTTCCTTTGACTGTTTTTGTGGATAGTTGATTTTACTTTTTGCCTTTAGTTAGTATTTGGATGGTCTGCTTTCTTTGCTATGATTTTATTTTCTCTGGTGACATCTTTTTAGCCTTAGATGTGTGTCCATCTAGAGCAGTCCCTTTAAGATATCCTGTAGAGGTGGTTTGTGGGAGACAAATTCCCTCAGCTTTCACTTGTCTGGAAATTTTTTAATCCCTCCCTCAAATTTAAATGATAAGCATGCTGGATACAGTATTCTTTGTTCAAGCCCCTTGTGTTTCATTATGTTAAATATATGGTGCCATTCTCTTCTGGCCTGTAAGGTTTCTGTTGAGAAGTCTGTTGATAGTCTGATGGGTTTTCTTTTGTAGGTGATCTTTTTTCTCTCTCTAGCTGCCTTTAATACTCTGTCCTTATCTTTGATCTTTGCCATTTTAATTATTATGTGTCTTGGTGTTGTCTTCCTTGGGTCCCTTGTGTTGGGGGGTCTGTGGGCTTCCATGGACTGAGAAACTATTTCCTTCCCCAGGATAGGGAAGTTTTCAGCAATTATTTCTTCAAAGACACTTTCTATCCCTTTTTTCTCTCTGTTCTTCTTCTGGTACTCCTATAATGCGAATATTGTTCCATTTGGATTGGTTACACAGTTCTCTTAATTTTCATTCTTAGAGATCCTTTTATCTCTCTCTGCTTCAGCTTCTCTGTATTTCTGTTCTCCGATTTCTATTCCATTTACAGTCTCTTGCACCTCGTCCATTCTGCTCTTAAGCCTGTCGATCACTTCTCTGATTTCTGCATTATCTTTCTCACTTCTGCCCTTAGTTCTTGCATATTTCTCTGTAGATCCATCAGCATGGTTATGACTTTTATTCTGAATTCTTTTTCAGGAAATTGTATATATCTGTCCCATCAGGCCCTCTCTCTGGGGTTGTCTGTGTAATCTTTGTCTGTACCATATTCCTCTGTCTTTTCAAAGTGGTTGCTGGTAGGTGCCACGCGTGTCAGCTGGGAGAACAAAGTCCCTTCCTGCTTGTTGTTCTCCTTGCCGTTCTCCGAGGCCTGAACTGGTTTCTCGCCCACCGGGAGGCAGTCTCTGGGGTAATCCCTGGAGCTGCTGGTGTGCGGCCTCACCCTCAGCTTAGCCTGTAGCACTGTGGGGGTTTGAAGTCTCACTGGGTACCTTCTGGTCCCCTTGGTGCTTTCCAGCCCTTGATGTGGGTTCTCGGGTCCTTCCCGCTTAGCTGTGCACCTGTCAGAAATAGATTCTGTGAGGATGCTGTGGACGGGGCTGCTCCTCTGCTGATCGGCAGCAGTGGAGGCTCCTGGGCCCTTTGCGGTGCTGGCTGGGGAGCGGGGGCAGAATGAATGGGAGGTTGCTGATCACTGTGGGAAGCCTCCTGATGGCTGCTTTGCCCAGCCGCTGGGCAGGGGGTCTGAAATTCCCCTAGACTCCCAGCCTTCTGGGGTCAGTGTGCTGGGATGATTTTGTTCCGCTGTTGGGACCTTGTCTCTTTAAGACTTTAACCACACAAAAAAGACAAAAAAAAAACCCCAAAAACAAAACAACAACAACAATGAAAAAAATGGTGCCCGTTTTTCTTTTGTTCCAGGGAGCCGGCTGAGGGGACCTGCTTGTGGTCTCCTACTCAGATCCTGCACTTCTGTTTCTCTAATCTCTGATACACCATGCAATGTGTGTCAGTGCTTCCAGCACAGATCACCAGGGCTGGTTATTTGGCGGGCCTGTACTTCCACTCCCTCCCGGCTCTGAATCCTCTCCTCCCACCAGTGCGCTGGTGTTGGGGAGTGCCCGGGTCCTGCTGGGTCGCGGCTTTGTATCTTACCCGCTTTGTGAGGTTCTGAGTTCCTGCAGGTGTAGCTGTAGCCTGGTTGTTGTTCTGTATCTTCTGGTCTCTTTTAGGAATAGTTGTATTTGTTGTATTTTCACAAATATACATGGTTTTGGGAGGAGATTTCTGCCGCACTGCTCACGCCGCCATCTTCCCAGCCACGGCCCCATTTTTGAAGGCCCTATTTCTTGGAGGGTAGGGGCTCTTAGAACTTCCTGGCTGGCCCAGCTGCGCCTGCACCTCACACCTCCCTGCCCTTCCTCCTTCTCTTTTTTGACTCTCTTCCCCTTGAACCCTCACTGGTCTCTGTTTCTCTTTCTATTTTCTCCTCCTTCCACTTCTTCCTCTTTGCTTCTCCTTACTTCTCTGACCTTCCCCACCTCTCTCTTAATGAGAACTTTCGCACATCATATTGATTTGGAGTTTTAAAAAGCCAGCATTGATTTTTCTGGGGGACTTTCATGATCTTATTTTTTAAATGTAGGAAGAAAGCTGTTTCAAAAGCTGTTGACTTTGTTCTATTGAGTTAGGAGTCAATGTTAGAAACTCTTTTCTGGAGACTCAGAGAGCATAGGGACTGCGGATGCCACATCTAATGAGCTGGGGATCGGGGCTGCCCTCCCTTTTGCAGGCCCAAGTCTGCTGACAGTCTTGGGCAGGGGAAGGCCTCACACACTGGCCTGGAATTCAGGCTAAAGGGCATTTGTAGAGAGTGAGCAAATGCAGAACAGACATGCTATAGGCTGTGTGGGGTGAGGGGCAGGCTGGGGCAGAACAGTGGTAGGGATTTGCTGGTGAGGCCACCACTCCTGCGGCTCTGGCATCAGAGACAGGTTCCTGGGAGTATCTCATCTGTTCCCATGCAACACATACCGCTCCAGCTCTGGTGCTGTGTGCCTGGCCCTGTGCTGAGGGCAGCGGACACAGCATCTCATTTAATCCTCCCAGGACCTTGCGACATGGGTCATGCAGTTTTGCTTTATGGGTAAGATGATATTGTGGGAAGAGATAAAAATTAGTAAAGGGCAGCAGATTTAAAAAAGTATCTGTAAAGATGGAATAATAGGAACATCTAAGAAGGCAGAATAAGGGGGGAGAAAGGCAACATCTTGCCTACTGGAGGATGTGTGTGTGGTGTGTGTGTGTACCTCGGTTCATATATGTGGGCTGCATTAAGTCTTTTTTGGGAAAGAGGCTAGATATATATAAATAAACCAACAGAATTAAATGAAAAGATGAGGATATTGGATGAAGGGAAAATAAAGATGGGATGAAAGGAAGTAAGATGATCTGCAGCTGAAAGCCCTGATGCCTATAGTCAGGGGTAGGTCCTCTGGATGGACTGGCTGGTTGTCACCAGGTCTGACCCTGCCCCCTACTTAGTTTCGGCAGTCATGAATTGTGAATTGTGACTATCTCTCTCCCACAAAAATTCAAAACTTAATGGAAGCAGCGTATCTTGATCTCACCTAACCTGGCCTCCTGGGTCAGGGGCAGGGAGGGGGGGCCAAGGACATGGCTGGGTTGATGCATCGACTCTCTGGGCTCTGCAGTCTGGAAATATCCTGGCAGATGCAGAAGAACAGCTTCCTTTCCTGGCTTAGTAACAAGGGGCAGGGCCAATTCGCAGGAGAGTTGAAAGATGATCAAACCATCCTGAGATGACATGGAACCTTTGGCCCTCTTGCCACCTCTGTAATACTGTCTAGCTTTTGTTGCTGAACAAGTTTTCCCCCTTTTTACCTGGCTAACTTCTTTTCATTTTTTGGATTTCAGCTTAGGGGTCATTTTCTCCAGAAGTCACTCCATCTCCTCCTCTGTGTCCCTATAATACTCTTAATGGCTCAGATGTTTCTTCTGTAATGTCACATACACTTCCCTAAACAACCTCTTCTGCAAAATTGCCGTCTACAATAACAGTGCTTTTGGGGAAAGAAAGCCTTGGGCTTGTCATTCAATGCCTGTGGAAGTTTATAGCCAAAGCCCTAGAAAAACAACAATCCTAATAAAAACAGTAACCCAAAAAAATCTAGCACTTGCACCCAGCCTCTCAGTAGTTGGAGGCTTTGTAGTCTTGCGCCCTGGAACCCTCTCTTCTTGGACATGTAGGTCTGGAGGGGATTCACTTCTAATTGAGACCCAATTTATCAAAATTAACTTATGAAACTTCCTTATGGATGTTTTAACATAGGCAGAAATGTCTGTTGATTTCACATCTACATTCCCACCTGTATAACTTAACAGAGTGGTGGAAGCCCTTGAAGCTGCTAACCACAACTTATGCTAAAGGAAGCACTTGGGTAGACTTTAATTTTGTGCTTTGCATGCCATAAGGTACTGTCATGGTGAGTGGCCTGGGATATGGAGGAGAGAGCCTCAGAACATCCCCAGCTCCTGGGCTCTTTTCTTTCAGCATAGATGTGCTCCAGGGAAGTGAGATGACCTACAGGAAGTTCATCCTTGGCATAATGAAATCCTGCATCCTATATTCCTTTAATAGTATCTTTGGGGCCCTCGCCATGTTGACTGTCTCAAAATACCTATTCTCTCATTTTTAAGCTTTCTTTTTAAGAAATAAAGCAATGCACAAAATGTTTCAGGCAGACTGTTACTCGGTGACCAGGACACCCTCTTGTTGCTTCCCTTCCCGTGTCTCCCACCCCAGTTTCTCACCGTCATCCTGAGCACATTCCGTCTTCCCAGGGTTAGGGTCTACCCTGGGGCTCCCAGTTTGTTCTTGGAGTGAGATACCCCAGTTCTGTATTACATGGGGGTGCTCTGCCACCAGGTTCATTCTCTGTGACCCTCCCCGCTTATCCTCCCCTCCACCTTCTCAGATGCTTCTCCATCCCACCTCTACTAGTGGACAGAGAGATTTCCCATTGTCCCAAGTTGCCTCTGGCACCCCTTGGATCAATCACAGGAGGTACAACAATAGAGGCACCAGTGAATGTAGGAAATAGTTAGGGCTGGGAACTGAGCCTCCAACCTCCCCAGGCCAGGCTGGTGGGATGGCTCTACCTGTGGAGGAAGGATTGCCCAGCATCTTTGGGGTTTCCCTTAAAGTAAAGCTTGTCCTGAATGCCTATGCAAAACCCTTTATGTCTCTCTATTACTTCCAGGATAGAGTCTGACATACTTCTGCCCTCCCACCCCTTAGCACCAGGGCATTTAGTAATCGGCCCCTGAGTACATCTCCAGGCCCATCTTCTGTGGCCACGTGTCATGCTTCTAGCCAACCAGTGCTTGGGTTCCCAGAATTGAGTCTGGTCTTTAATGCTGCTGACACAGTCTTTCCTCTTCCAGGATTTCCCTTTTCTTTCTCTTTGATTGGGTAGCTCCAGGTCTGCTCACATGGCTTCTCCTTGCTAAGCCTTCCCTGTCTTTCCCACAAAAGCATGTCAGCAGCTCTTGCTTTTGTGTCCCCAGTGCTTTGTGCGTATTGACTCCAGGGGCGTTCATCACACTGTACAGGCAGAATGTTCTCTCTCCTGGTCCTCCCATGAGACCGTGGGCTCCCTGAGGGAAGGACAGCCTCCGCGGCACATCTCTGGCTCCTCACCTGGCCCAGTGCACGTATTATAAGGACTCTTTACACATGTGTTGAGTGGATGATGAATGAACAAACAAATGAATGAGTGGTGTGGGAGCTACACAATAATGTGAGAGGTGGTAGACACTGCTGCCATCTGGCTTCAGAGGAGCAAAACAGAACCGGCCTTCTGGGTTTCCTCCCCTAACATGCTATCCCAATGGAGGGTGGTGCCAGGGATGTGGGTCCCAGCACCTGGAAGCTAGACAAATGCTCAGGATTTCTGGCCCTATGATATAGCTAGTAAAGGCTTCCAAGGGAAAAAACAGAACAAAAAAAAAAAGCAAGATGTTGAAGGATTTTTCTTTTGGGAAAAAAATATTCTCCACTTATATTTAGAATGGTATAGTATCTTCTACCTTATGATTTGACTGATGGAAGAAGTGTATTTAAGCTATTTTTAACCTGGAAGCTTAGGAAGAAGAAATCTAGTGATTAGATCTTTGGAAGCTATTGTGTAATTTTAAATTTTGGTAAAGGAGCATGTTTAAAGAAAGAAAGAAAAAAACCCAACCAGATTGATGTGTTTCAGTTCTCTCTGTAACTTTAGGCTTTTGTTCTAAAGGAATCCATTGTCTTCAGAAAGGGACAACCAAGTGTGTGTGTGTGTGTGTGTGTGTGTGTGTGTGTGTACATGTAACTTACTCCATTCCCCATACACAGCTTAAGATCATGTTCTTTGTCTCAAAAAGACATTTTAGAAAGGGGCTCTTTCATCTATTGATAGCAACAATGAGCATTTGTACAGACAGGGCTTGGCAGGCTTCACATTCTCATATTTTTTAACTATCTTGTGAGGCAGTTATTACTGTGATCATTATTATTCTCATTTTGTAGAAGGAAAATAATGGAAACAAGTGGTTGAATGACCAGTCCAAGTCCATCTAGTCAGTGCATGGTTGTTATAGACAGTATTTGAGCCCAGATCCTCTCCCTAAATCATATGCTTTTTCACTGTTACTTTGATGCCTGAGTGCAAAAGTTTGGGTTTTCCCCACATTTCATTGCTGGGACCTTGGTAGAATTGTGTTTTGGTTACCTACGGCTACATAATAAATCACCATTTTAGTCCTCCATTTTACAATACTTACTTCACTGAATGAATTCATCCTTTCAAAGCAACCAGTTTTATTGTGCTCACAGGTCCTTTGGATCAGGAAATGGGATGGGGCACAACCGGGATGGGTTGCCTCTGCTCCACCATGGCTGGAGCCTGAGCCGGGAGATTTGAATGTCTCAGAGTTGGAATCATCTAGAGGGTTCTTCACTCACAAGTCTGACACCTGGGCTGGGATGACAAGAAGATGAAACTCAGCTGAAAGTTCTGGAATTGGGCTGGAACCCTTACGGGTGCTCTCTTCATGTGGCTTAAGGTTCCTCATAGCAGGATAGCCTCAGAGCAATTAGAATTTTTACATGGGATTCAAGGTTCCAGAAAGAATGTCCAAGTGAAGAAGGCAGAAGCTACACAACTTTTACGACTTATCTTGGGAGTCACACCTCATCACTACCCCATTGGTCTAATGCGTCACAAGCCCACCCAGATTAAAGAAGAGGGAAACCCAACCCCTTCAATGGGAGGGAATGTCAAGAATTTATAGCCATGCTTTGAAAACCACACCAGATTATTTATCTTCTGACTAGATTTGATCAAGATTGCCCCATATAGTTCTCCCCTGGTGAGAGAAGAGGAGGTGGCCCTTGCCATCCTCTTCTGGGAAAAAACAGTGCCAGCCTGATGGGTTATTGGGAACCATGCTAGGCTAGGGGCTTCATTATTATGTGGTTTGAGGGTTCTCTGTGTGCTGCTCATAAGCCAACACACTGCATCACCCTAGAGGGAAGATACTTTATCCGACATAATCCTTGGGAGTGAAGGATTGAGGGCCTCTCAGAGAGAAGAGGCTGAAGAGACAGCTTCCTGGGAGTCTGAAACACTTTATCCACGAGCCACAAGGTTTTCCCTCCTTCAAGGCTGGATCAGGGAGGTGAGCACAGGACAGGCAGGGAACCAGACCAGGCAGGATCAGCCTTGCTGAGCCAGCCATCACTGATGTCCAGGGCTCCTGGGGCCCATGTTGACCAGTTTCTCCATTCTTGGTATCTCCTACCACATTTCTCACGGGTTGGTCCTGTCCTCAGCACTGTAGCCACACCAGGTTTGGTCACCAGATCTTCATAAGCCGCTGTGCTTATGCCAGGCAGCATAGGCTGGGTGATACTGTAGCCCATCCTCCCTCCGTCTCAGTGGCTTCAGACAGCACATGTCTATTGCCCTCCTAATGTGTAGGCTCACCATGGCTTGGCATGGGTTCTGTTCCATGCCATTGAAAGTCATCTGCCAGAGGGAAAGGGAACTCTGATGGGCCTGGCATTGACAATTCAATGCCCTGGCTTACAAGTGACTCATATCATTTCTATTTACACCTCCTTGGCCAGAGCTGGACTCACGGCGTCATCCCACCATGTCCCTGGAGCACAGAGAATTGGAATAAAATGGCAAATGGGAAATCTTTGCTCTCTCTTTAGAATGTCCTTCTCCTCTTCACTACACTTTTATTTATGCAGGCTTACCTGCACGCAACTATTCATCTACCCACACATTCATCTAATCGTTAGTGAGCACCTGTCCTGTGCCAGGTATGGCTCTATGGAAATAAAAAGTTTCTCCAGAGAAGACCATGGTCTCACTGGAGTTGTTCAGAATCTATCCCGCTTTTTCAGGCTGCAACTAGAGTCTCCACGAAGACCCCAGTATTAACAGATCCTTCCTTGACAATATGTCATTGATGGTTAAGCATAATAATAACGATTATTTAGTTATTATTGGGCCCTTACAATAAGCCAGACACTTTGCCGTGAGCTCAATTTAACCATCACTCCAGTTTTGACTGGCTGGCTATAATATGAACTTTTATAAATGAATAAATTTAGCCTCACAGGGGTTAAATCACTTATCCAAGGTCACACAACTACTAAGTGGCAAACTTGAGGTTTAAGACTTGAGGACTGAGTTCAAGTCCTTACTCTTCAATGGCAATATTACACTTATCTTTAATGCTCATGCAATTTTTTTCTTTGAATCAGATACCTGGAAACAACAAAGATTATTCTCGAAGTTGTAGTCCGAGCACTTAGAAGGCAGAGATCATTTCCAATGATTCTGATCCTGGATTCCTTTATGATGAATGAATGAAGGAGAGAGGGAGACAAAAGAAAGAAAGCAGAGAAAGGAACAAGAGAGGAGGGGCAGGAGGCGGGAGGGCTGATTCTCTGAACCTAGCATGGAAGCCTTGGCAGGGACGGGGTGTGGCGGTGTCCAAAGGGGGGCAACGCTCTGATTCTGCAGCAAGATGTTCTGTAAGTCCATGGCGCTGCTCTTACAACCGGCTCGCCAGGAAAGCCCCTCAGTCGGCTGCCCGGTTCGGTGCCTCGGCGTGCCTCATTACTGCTGGAGAGGTTTTTCAGCAGTCGGAACCGACGACAATTAAATACACAGATGTATTCCTCCTCACTCGGCTGCTGAAAAGGAAATATTTCTGAAAAGTATGACAACTCAGTATCACAGCTCAGAGAAACTGGAGGAAGGAAGAAAGGGCTACAGAGGAGGCATTAAACAGAATTTTTAAAGGTCACTCTCTGATTTTGTGTATTCCTTTCCAAAGCGATATTTTGAGATTAAAAAAACAAACAAACGTGTGAATACAACAATTATGGCTCGCCTCTGTCCTGTGCAGTTAAAAAATGGTTTACATCAGGGATCAACAATGGTTGGTGAGGCCTGAAAACATCAGCCTTTTCTGCAGCCTGGCCCTGTGTGCCATGTCCAATTTGTTTTCCACGATTGCTCAGTCTTTATCAAAAGAACAATCTGCAGTCCTGTGCTGCTCTTATCTGGTGCTGGAGACTTAGACTGTGTCTTATATATCAATACAAGGCTTGGGCTAAACTAGATTCTTCTAATGCAGCTTCTCCATGTTTCAATAAAAAGGGCCTCCTAGTGTCTTTCAATCTTTAACCTGGAGGGTCAAATGGATTTGTTCTGTGTTCACTCCTTTATCAGGGAGTGTGTGTGTATGTGCGCCCCTGTATGTGTGTGTGCCTCATCTGTGTGTGTGTGCCCCATCTGTGCGTGATCCCCTGTGTGTGTGTGTGTGTGTGTGTGTGTGTGTGTGTGTGTGTGTGTGT